>PVIA01006824.1:0-91582 GCA_004024845.1 Tonatia bakeri
TTTCCTTAGCTGTGCAAAAAAGTGTGATATAGTCTCATTTATTTATTTTCACTGTTGTTGCCTTTGCTTTTGGTGTCAAATCCAAAAAATAATTATCAAGACCAATGTCAAAGAATTTACCACCTATGTTTTCTTCTAGGAGTTTTATGGTTTCAGGTCTTAATTCAAGTCTTTAATCTATTTTGAGTTAGTTTTTGTGTATGGTGTGAGATATAATCATGTATTATTCTTCCTATTTCTTTAATGTAACTTTCTTGTAAGTATATATTGGTCTTGTGTTTTAAAACAAGGAATGCAGGAGAATTACATATGTGTTACCTGTTGAATTCTATGAAAAGATTACCTGGTGAAATCATAAAGTTCTGCACATGTTATGGTACCACACTGGGAAGGCAATCAGTATCTTCCCCTGTGCTTAGCTTAGAAAATAGTCACATATCTCACTTAAAAAATGACAACCATTGTGGCAATGATGCTGATAGACAAGAAAAATCTAACAGGACTGGATTAAGCTATTCATACTACTTACCGAGAATTAGGAACTACCAAAAGAACCTATGAATATATTTATTCATACACACACACACACACACACACACACACACACACACACAATTTGTTTTTTCTTTCTGTATAATTCTGAGTTTCCTGTAGTGATTAGTAATAAATGAGTATTTTTATGTTTTATCAAATAGAAGGGAGTAATGATGATAATTTTATATTTAAAGGCATAATTGAGTATATCAGGCTTTTTATTTGATAACATTGCTATTTAGGCCTGAGGGTCATAGCCATGACCTCATCCATCTGGTAGGGATACACTATTTCAGGCAAAGTTTCAGTATTGCAGATCCGAATTTCTAAATTGACAGTTAATGCTATGGCACCTCTTTTCTCCAGGAGACTTTGTATAATTAGTGTTTGATCTGGAGGGGAAAAAATGGAGAAGTGACCTTAAACAAGATGCTGTAGTGCTATGCTTTCTTACGTTAATTATGTGTCTAGCAGAGGCTGAGCTCATCAAGCTAGTTCTGGGCAACACTGGGAAAGTGGCTTTCTAAAAGGTTAGTTTGTTATGGGCACCTAAACTGGAAATGAATTTCCAAGCTATTTATATCAGTCAGATTAATTGCATTATCCTTGCTGAATAGATTTTTTTCTTATCTTCATTTGTAAATTGTTTGAAGGGAGTTTCTTTTGCATATGAAAAACAATGTTGAGAGGTCAATCTTATATCAATAGGATTATTGTCAGTGAATATTTTTGAAAACTAGCACCCGTTGTGTTGTGTGAACTTCCTGTTGTCTTCTGAAATACTCTACTCTCTGGGAAATTTCAGACATGAAAGAAAGAAAGTTTTACCATGAATTTTGTGTCTGAAACATAAGAGGAGATGAATAGATGTCTGCTGCATTAAAAAAGGACATAGGCATGCATTAAACCCCTTATGTCTTACTTTTTAATGATGCAATTGTGAATTATGTTCTTGTTGCATTTGTAATTAGAAGCTGAAGCAGATGGTGAAGACTTATTTCAAAGTGATGTGCCTATTAAAATAAGCCACACTGCCAAATGATTGTTCACTGTAACAGCATCTTTACGCTCCTAAAACACTCCGATTCTTTGTTGATGTGCAGTTGATTACCACAGCTGATTACATATGTGCACATATTTGCTCGAAAATGTATCAGGGATATTTGATATGTGCAATACTTTATTTTAAAGTGTGTGTTATCACAATTATAGATAATGAAGCTTTCAATGAATTATTCAGTCACACCATCTACAAAGGGAATGCACTGATTTTACTCTTCAATAAAATTAGGCATGAATCTTTCTAAACTATTGAGGCTAATTCATCCTGCACAGTGGGAGAAGCCTTGAATGGAGAGTGGGGAGTTTTTGAGTATTGAAAGATTCTCTTATGCACATTCTTATAAAGAGCAATTTTGTTTAGGGTGAACTCAGTCCATGGGTGGTGGTAGAACCTCAGAGGAATGGGGAGAAATAGGTGTAGGCGAAAATGAAATAATATAAGTAGTCAGTTTGGTGGTATGTACTAGAATCATTTAGGCTGTGATAACAAACAACACCTAAATCTCACTGGGTTACAATAGCAAAGATTCATTTTTCTCTCTGGCTACATGTCTATCATGACTCATGAAAGGGACTCTGCTCATCATTGTCCACGAGGACCAGGCTGATGGAGGCTGCATCTCAGCATGGGCTTCCACAATCACCTTGATAATACAAAAAGAATGTGGTCACTTAAATACCAGCTTTTAAAATTTCTTTCTGAAAGAGTCAACTGATACTTCCACTCACTTAATTGGCCAGAGCATATCACATGAATAACATTAAGAGGGCAGAGAATTGCAACCCTACTGTGTGCATGAAATACTTGGTGAACCGCCGTCATGATGTAATTTTCTGCAAGGCTGTGTGTGCCTGAGATAGTTTCTCTACCTGGCTACTCTGACTACTTCATTTCTGTCATCTAGGTCCTGAAATATCATTAGATAGACTCTTTTATGTTCAATAATGTGTGTAAAGACTTTTAGAAAAGGGTGTGTGTTACCTGGAAGGGGAGAGGAGTCTTCCAGTCAAGCATTGTTTTAAAAGGTATTAATGAGAAATAAGGTTTCTCTAGTCAGTTTAGTGTGGGCATCTTTGGGTAAATTTTTCAATTTTTTTTTACTTCTCAGAGTCATTAATATGTTAATGTGAATATCTATGGGGCCAACACAGCATGCAGCCATTCCTCAATTCTGAAGAATCTCTTTTTGGGGGGAGCCTCACATGCGATTGTATTTTGTGGGAACACAATTTGGGAAATGCTGATCCTGTCTCTCCCGTTGGTATCTCGTTGTATGTTTGGTCATCATTTAGCTTCCGGGCTGGTGAACGGATCAAGGTGCTGGGAGGGTGACACACCCAAAGGGGACGTGGAAGCTCCATGCCACCCCCACCCCCATTCCTTGATCTGTTCATCTCTTCCATTTGCCTATTTCTGAGTTGTATCTTTTATAAATACAGCAGCAAACATAAGTAAAGCATTTTCCTTGGTTCCATGAGCTGTTTTAACAAGTTATCAAAACTGAGGATGAGGTTGTGTGAATCCTCAATTTATAGGAATTGGTCAGGAGTATAGGTAGCTCAGGACTTGTGACTGACCTCTGAAGGGGGCAGTCTTGTGGGACAGAGGCCCTCTAACTTGTGGGATCTGATGCTAACTCCTGGTAGACAGTGTCAGCATTGAATTAAGCTGTTGGACACCCAATCAGTGTCTGGAAAAGCAGACAATTAGTTGTTGGTGCTGGGAAACACTCAGAATCGGTGGAAAGTCCAGGGAGCTTCTGTAGCTACAACTTCTCCCTGAGCCCTCATCCTCTAATTAGCCTAGAAAAGAAGGAGCATGAGTTTGATGGACGTGAGGAAAGAGGGTAAATTTTACGATAGGAAAATACAAGGGTGGAAAAAAGTAGATTTACAGTAATACAAATTAATACAATAATTAATAAATAACAATAGAAGAATAAACTGTGTCTCGTGTACTCATGAGTGTAAATCTACTTTGGTCCATCCTGTGTGTGTTTCACATGAAGACATGAGTCAGCATGAGAGAGCTGAGCCAAGACCGGCAGTTCTAGGGTGGGGAGAGCCCTAGGCTGTGGTTCCACACCCAGGAGATAATTGTGATCTTTGCTACTCAGTAATCTGTATCTATGTTTTTATCTGTACCTCTATCTATATCTGTGTCTGGATCTGTACCTATACATAGTACATGTGGAACTGGGCACATGGTAAGCTTTATTAAAGCTTTTGTTGTCGTCATCATCATCATAGTCATTATTATTATTAAACTACTAGAATAATAACAATGATAAGAATAGTTAACAGTTTTGAATGTTTTCTAAGTATTTATAAGCACTGTGCTAGGTTTACGGATTGTCTAATGTTGTCCTTAAAAAACTTATGACAAATGGCTACTATAATTCCCATTTTATAGATGAGGATACTTAGATTCATCTAGAATAGGGGTGTCAAACTCATTTTCACCAGGGGCCACATCAGCCTCGCGGTTGCCTTCAAAGGGCTGAATATAACTTTAGGACTGTGTAAACGTAACTACTCCTTAACTAGGGGCAAGGAGCTCGGCACAGCCACTGGGTAGAAACAAGGTGCCAGCCAGATAAAACAAGGTGGAGGGCCAGATTCAGTTCACGGACCTTGTGTTTGCCACCTGTGATCTGGGTTAACGTATCTGTCCAAAGACACACAGTTAATAAAAAGGCAAGCTACAATTAGAGGGACACAGGCAGTTTACTGTGCCCTTAACCACTGTAACAACTGTTGTTTATGTTTGTTAGGGTTTTGTGCTATTCAAAGCACTACGAATGGACTATACCAGTTGTCTTCACTCCAACACGATCGGTCAGAAGCCAGGCTCTCCATGTTTAGAGAGGAGGACATTTAATCTCAAGGAGATAGTTAAATCTGTGAAAAACAGGAAACTTGAGTTCCAGTCCATGCTCTCCTATCATCTGTCTAGTTTGTTTCTTTTATTTTACCTAGCTCTATTCCTCTTCTCTGATTTTCTTCTCCCATCTCTCTCTATCCTGTGATCCAAATTTGAAGCATATAAACAACCAGGAAATGATTTCTTGGGATAGTCACAAAGAAGTCCAGAGAAATATGAATATAAACCGAAAATGATGAATCTGTCACCTGAGCCCATAATAAATTAATGCACATCCCACTGCACTCCATTCGATTTAATTAGAATTCACCCAATACAGTCTGTGTGTTGGGTCTTGGGGAAAGTCAAAGCATGCCTCAAACACACACGCACACACACCACTACCACCACCCCCAACACTGCCGACATAGGATCAAGTGGCCTCAGTGGAAAAACCCCATCAGATGAGCATTACGGAGAGCTTGGGCAGCTATAATCACTGTCTCCGTATCTTCTCTGCTCTGCTACATAACTTTCCCTTTATCACTTCTTCCAAGAAATAAACAGAGGGGAGAGGGGGCTGCAGGGAAATGGGACTGGGGAAAAGGAACTAGAGATCACGGAGAAGTGTGAAAAGGATGGGCTGTTGAGCCACATAAACATGGCTCCCTGAGTGGAATCTGAGTCTCTTTCACCTATACAGGCCAAATGCTCGTGCGTGCTGGAGGGAACAGCATGGAGCCATAAGGCCATGACTTTACCACATTCTCCACACAGATGAAGGGCATCCCGAGTGTCATAGTGAGCAGCTGCTTTTCCACTAAAGGACAACTTGAAAGGTAGAGCCTCAGAATTTCAGCATTTGCCACCAATGGTGAATGCAGGGTTAACTGACAGCTGTTCCTGGCCCTGGGTCAGGAATAGTGTGTGAGGAGCAGGCAGCACCAGAGAGCGTAGGAAACCTGACCTCGAACAGCTCTGGTTCTGCAGAGTTGCATCCTTCCACTTGAGTAATGAAGTCGTTCTTTTGTAATAGACTGAATTACCTAAACACTGAAGAATTATTTTACAAATGCTGTGCCTGAGGTCACAACCCATCAGATGATTTTGAAGACAGCTTTTGTCTGAGCTGATCAGTCGTTGTATAAATTGGTTTTGAATGCCTACTTTAGTGTGCATGTATTCTCCAGGTAGCTCCTTTGTCCAAGAGACGCCTGGTGTAAGTCCATGGCTCTCGAGAAGTTTGTGAGTGTTTTCTGGGCAGGGTGGGGAAGGGACCCATAGGTGGGTTCTTTCATAATATTATTCTTTATATAAAGTAAGTCTGTTTATGTTCTTGGCAGGAATGAATAACTGTAGATAGTAAAAGGCATCTGTGCCTTCATGAACGGAAATAGTCAAACCATGAATTTAGGGAGTATTGGGGTGTGGTGGGGTTTTCATAAGACCGAGGCAGCTTTCAGCCAGCCTGGGGCCTTTGTTAGTGGCCACTGCATTTTCCCCAGAGATGATACCTCAAGGTGGCTTCTCAGCTAATAGGAGGAAGGCAGCAGAATACATCTGAATATACACGAGTCTGAAGACCTTTACTTTAACTCCGACTTCGCCTGTAATACTATATCACCTTGTAAAAATTGCTGAAAATCTCTGATTTTGGCTTTTCATCTGGAAATGTAGAGGGTGGAGAAATGATCTCCAATGCCCTGTCTAGCTTTAAAACTATATGAGGCCATGAACGTGAAAAGTCACTGAGCCGAACTTGGAAAGTGCTTCACGCCAATTAATCTCTTTCCTCCCCTTATGAAAAAGATCAGAAAAAAATGGGTTTATATTATAAAGCATAAATATGTTTCCTTGGAACCTCTCCTCCACTGCTTTACAAAAACCAAGTGGCTCAAAGCCATCTGTGTATGAGACAAGTGCTAAAAACCAATTACTTCCATAAAGTTAACTCTTGAAATTGAGGTTCCTGTGTGAGTAACCTGTTTGGTAACTTACTACCAAGAGGTGGGGGGAGCAGGAAGAGAAGGTGTATATTGAGAACCTTGTTCACTTTTGCAATGCTTTTCAAAGCTGCCCTACAGGGAAATTACTTGGACCAATACAAAAATGGACCTGTTCAGGCCATTCTTATATTGTAAAGCCCCTGATGGTATTCTAGCATCTTTGAGAATGAGAGCTGCTAGCTGGGCACACAACCTCTGCATTATCCTTGCCGACCTCCCTACCCAACTACAGTCCCCACTCCCATTCCCTATCAGCACATGGTTATTTCCCATACATTGAAGCTCTGAGCTTGATTCTAGTTGTCTCGTTGGCTGGCTCTGGTCCACTCTCAGACAGTCTCAAGCCTCTTTGGCATTTGGTTAATTTTGTTGGGGTGCCAGAAATTCATTCCAAAAGACTGACACACTTACAAAGAGGCGGGGCCAGAGACAGGGAGTAAGTAAACCTATGAGTGCTTCATTCATTCATCTTAGAACCCGACTTACCATTTACCTGGCTTATTTTCCGGATGGCCATGGTTTCCAGTGCTGAAAGAATTACAGGAATTAGACAGGGTTTCTTTGTTCTTGATATCTAATAATCGTATGTCCTTGATTTTTTGAAATGTTTCAATTAATATAACTTTATTCTTATGTAGACAGATGATTTGCTTAATATAAAATAAAGAGGACTTTGTTATTATTAGGATACATCTCACACTAATTTACTGGTAGGAAAAATTCCCTTGTCAGATTGTGCCACTGCATTCTGATTTCAGATTTTGGGGTTCCTGTGACTCTAGGGCTATGTCTCAAATGTACAGAAAGAAGATTCCAGTGAAGTTAAAAAATCAAGAAATGATGCGATAGAACATAGTTTGCATATTTCCATCAGAACTGAAGCAAGAAAACAGCAAAAACTCAGTCACTTGGGGCTTTACTCCTCACCGGTGGATTAGTGGCCGAAATTAGATGATGAGCTTGATTGTGTGTTGAACTTGTTAATAATTGGATTAGCTTGTTTCTCTGTGTCCCTGATCCATGCACTTTGGCCCAGACAGACGGGCAGGGCGTGTCTAGGTTTCTGGCACCATCAGGGCTCAGTGCTGGAGACTGAGGAAGTCTAGAGCCTAGTAAAGTGCCCTTGGTGGGGTGTGTACGGGAGGGAGACCCCTTGAGGAGGCATACGATAATCACCAATAAAGACACAGTAAAATGACACAACTCAACCAGTGTCAGATGAATGGGCAGCCACTCAGGGGAGTTGGTTAAAGGTGCTGTCCTGGAGGGTGGTAGAAATTTCTGTAAAGTTTTCTTTGTGCAGGTGAACTGGAAACAGGCTTTAGAAGAACAAAGGCTGATTAGCAGAGCTGTGGGTGGGGGCTGGTCAGGAAGAGAAGGGGGAAGGCCAGGCAGGAGCAACCAGTTTGGAGGAGAGGATGTGAGCCTGGGTTCTGAAGGAGAGGAGAGCACTCAGAAGGTTGGGAAGGGCAGACGAAAACAAGGAAATCCCAAGGAGCCAAAATCTGAGGTCAAGTTAAAGACTGGCTAACTTACTTTCTTGGCTGAAAAGGTGGAGGAAGAGTGGGGAAGATGCACAAAATACCTCCTAGCCCTGAGGAAAATCAGACAAACCTGATAAAATTGGACTCAGGTCCATGCTTTCCTTTTGCTTGCTTCTGGGTGTGGTTTTTAGCGTAAGGTCCTACTCTCTGACACTAAAATCCTAATTTCTCTCTTCCTTCCTCATTTCCTTTACTAACCCCTGCTTAGAGATTAGAACCTGCAGCCAGAGGTCAGTCCTCACAAGGTGCTTCCTGTGGCCAGTGGAGAGTGGTGGCAGTGGGTTCTCCCCACCCTTTCACCTCAGTGGGAGGACTGTCAGACATGGGTGGTCAGATTAGCCTGAAGTCAGCTGCCTGTTCCCAGGGGAACATTCACATGCATCTACTTGCTTGGGAAGACTTCCTCTGGGGCCAACACCCCAGTTCCCATACCTGAACCCTGTCATCGGACCCTCCCCCAAAGGGTGTGTTTCACTTGTACTGACACAGGGAAGGTGTTCTTGAGTAAACAGTCCTGCAGAGTAGAAGGTGAGGCCACATCTGAAATAAAAGCCTAGGATTATGTTGTTTCCCTAGCACCTGCCTCCTTGGGGTGAGATCACTGCATTTAATGATACCCTTCCAGTCCAGCCTGGCCTCCCCTTCTTCCAATACTGGGTGGTGCTTAACATTCTCTGCTTGCATGTAGCTGGAAACCCACCTCTTTTCATACCACTTGAAATCAGGTGGTATTCCTTTAAGATCCCCAGATAAAACCTGTGTAGATCTGTCCGTTGTTAACCTGCATTCGATGGATGCATGATTTTCATTTCTAATTGGACCTGTTTGCTTAAGAAGTACAGACAAAACCAATGTGTGCGTCCTCATGCTGTTGGAGCTAGTGGTGAGGTAGCCTCTATTTTCTTCTTGATAGTTTTTTAAAAAAAGTTCAGACTATAAATGTGAATTACTTTTCTGTTTGATTCCTCTGTTATAGGTTATTGTTATGCTAATTCAGGTGTGGGTCTTCCCAGACCTTGTAAGTATATAAATCTTATGTTCTTTTGAGCAAATTGAACAGTTAATCCTTTAATCAGTTATTTAGAGATTGCTACAAGCACAGAGCAAAGGCCAGACCTCTATGCTCAGCCCTTTGAAGGTCATCATTGTTATGTGTTTGGTGTGTCTCCTTTGTTTTGCCTTTTTCTTCTATTAAATAAGAAAGTTGGCCTAATCCTAGAGCAAGCATTTCCTTTAAAGTGAAAAGATGGGACCAAGGGTGGAGAAAGAGGTCTAATGATTCAAATAAAAGGCAGTGCTACTGATGGGAGCTGTCTCTCTCCCTCCCTGCTCCCTTCATTGGTATTTTCTGAGGCTTGAAATACGTGTCCAGCAGGCCGGCCGTGTTTGTTGTTTGGCCTTTCTGTTTTCTTAAGTATGTATTTATACATGTATCCTGTGGATACCCTTTTGTTAGCATAAGTAGGCTGTTTTTCCTTCATCTGTCCTTGAAAAAATTAGTGGGCACTCCATCAGCTGCTCAGAAATAATAGGTTAAATTCAAGCACATTATCATCCATTCATTGACAGCTGCTTCTGACTGTAATGGGGGAGAAGGTTGACGCTCACATGAGTGGGTAACACTAACAACAGAAGGACGAGAGGATCTGCCATTAACTCCTCTTTGTGTGGAGGGCCTGGCTTGGACCCTGTCCTCCCTAGGTGGATATGGACCTATGGCCGGTCATGTCCCTGGACATTTGTGCGACCTTGGGTCCACAGGATGCATTCAGAATTATGTTTACAATTGTGTCTGCCTTTCTGATACTCCAGGTGACCGAAGCACATCATTTTATAGCCTCTCTTCTACCCAGGCCTCATTCAACACTGCCGAGGGAGAACCTTTGGGAGGTGCTCATGCAGCGAAAGCCCCACGTGGAGATGCTGTCTAGGAGGTTCAATGCCAGTATCTACCTGCACAAATGAAAACAAGGTACAGAAATAGGAAGGAGTGATAGAAATTGTGATTCTGACCTCAGAGTGGAAAATATCCTATGTAAACCTTCTGCCACGCAGCAGTGTCAAGATCCAAATCAGAATCTAAAGTGCCTGTGGAAGTCACAGACAGATGATGCTTTAAATCATTGTGGGCCTTAGGGCTTGTAATTTTTCTTCTTTTTTGAAGTTATCTAAAATCTGTCAAAAAATGTAAGTGGCCATGGATAGTGTTCTTTTCGTGGCTCTTGTCAGTCACCCTGGGTCAACAGGTGTGATAACAGCCCTTCCTTTTGTTACAGAACAACAAGGGCGGGCCTGGGATGATATACTATTACCAAAGGAAACCCCCAGGTTCGTTATGTCCAGCGCCAGAGGAAAGACGTCTCTCAATACCAGAGATTCGTGAAAAGGAAAGGAAATGTTTATTTAATGCTATACAAACTTAAAGTAGTGACCTATGGGTTCATCAAAATCCCAAAGTCCCTTAAAACACCCTTAAACACACACAATCTTTTCTTCCCTCTTTGTCCAGTCTGGGGTACCATATCTCAGGAAAAGAAATATGAGTCTGTGGCTCAGGCAGCCCCTGGTTCTTCCCAGTAATCCATCTTGGCTGATAGGCCTCCCTCGGTTCCCAGTACCATCAGCTGTGTCGCCAGGATCTCTGCTAAAGCCGGGTGGTGGTTCCCCCTTCTAAAGCTGCGGGGGGTCCCTACTCAGCCAAAGCTGTGTGACTCTCTTTTCTATTGCCACAGCCAAGTGGTCCTCTCTCCAATGGCTGCGAGGAGGGGGGTCGCCACTCTGCCAAAGCCAAGTGGCGATTCTCTGCTAGAGCCGCATGGTGATTCTCTCTCTCAGGGCTGCGGGAGTCCTCACTCTACTAAAGACTGAGTAGTTCTCTCTCTACTACCCCAGCCTCGTGGTCCTCTCTGCACAATGGCTGCCACGCCTGGGTTTAAATCCCTGCATCAGTCTTCCTCTGCAGCCCCATTTCTGACTCCTCCTACAATCAGTTACACCTGCCAGCATTCCTGTATTCTTCCAGCTTTACCGGGCTGCCATGGTGAGTCTGGGCAGGCATGGCCCCCTGTCATGCAGCCAATCCTCTCCAAGCTCCCATGCAGGTGCTGTAACTCAGGGAACCTGCACCCCAGTTATGTCTTGGTGGGAAGTTACTTCCATTCTCCTGGCTCAGAGCTAGGCCACAGCTATTTAACATATCTATGCAACCAGTTAAAGGTTACAGATATGTTAAATGACCACGCCAGAGGTTAGCTGCAAAGCTGTTGCTATGTAAAACAGCTCTCAATGGGCCTGCTCCATGTGTCCCTTCTCCCAACCCACACCTGGGTTGGGGTGGGGGGTGGTGGTGCTGGGGACATCCTAATATTTCCTGAACACCTTGAATTCTGGACCTCATTCCAAATCCCTATTTGGGGCCCCCCTCTTGGCTGCACCCTGTTACACTTTCAGAACCAGTGTTGAGCAGATACAGGTGTTTGTAAATGTTGGGCTTTACAATTGTATAAGCAAGGAAGATTGCTTAGAAAACAAAAGTAGCAGTTCCCCATATTGCAAAATTGAGTCAGTTCCTTTGGGAATAAGACCCCTAATGATGATGATGTTAGTTACCTGTTAGTGAGGATTCAGTGCCTTTGCTAGTGCAAACTGGGCATTCCTGTATGCCATCCTCTGGAGCACAACACTGAGGCCCACCCTCAAGCTCATAATCGCAGGGTGCGAATTCAAGTCTAGATCTGTCAGCCACAGCAATTGGTTTGGAGGTGATCACATGACCCAAGTGAGGCCAGTGGAAGTTTTTAGGAGTAATTGCAGGCCTCTGGGAATTCTGAAAAGCTGATGCAAGCCTGAACATTTTGTGATCAACTCCTAAAGGAAACTCATCTAAGGATGAAGCCAGAGCAGAGGAAAGCACAAAAAATGGAGAAAATGAGGACATGATTTCAGTACCTGCATATTGTTTAGTTACATGAAACAATATATTCCCCCCCTTTTTTTTCTTTTTTTGGTTTAAGGCTTTTTGATGGAAAAGGTAGTCTCATGCGCTTATGCAGGCAGTCTTTTGTCGGGAACCGCCCTGCCTGGGTTCAGAAGCTATAACCCACCATGGCTAAGGCTGAGTGAGAGACCTTGGGACCATAAGCCACTAAGGAGACAAAGCTTATCTCCCTGGCAGGGGCATCGCCTCTGTCCACTTTACTTTACCCTGCCTGGCCCACAGTACATGATTGGTTAGCCAATGACAGGTAAGATTCCTCAAGGGAGGGATGACCTAAGACAGGCATGATCATGAAGGGGCCCTTAGAAAAGGATTTGGGGGGCTATAGCAAAAGGGGATGATGGACCCTCACTCCTTGGCTTTGACATAGCCTGAGTCCTCATTCTGCCTGTGAGAAATCTCCAAATCTCTTGACTACCTTACTTCCTCTGCCTGACTTCAGCCTGAAACTATGAGAGAGGGCAGTGCAGCCCTGTGCTGGAAAGGGAGGGTTCCCCAGGTGATCAGGCCTAAGAAAGAATACATAAAATCCTGTGAAACCTGCTTTGATAAGAATGCTCTCAATTTTCTGATCAGGGTCCGAGCAGGATATGAGTTTGTTTCCCAAAGTTTTGTAGCCCTTTAGCTAACTGACCCTGACTCAGAATAAGCCCTCGTAGTTCTTTGTATGCTATCTATTGTTTGATCCTTACTGCCTGACAATGATTGGTGAGCATTACCTGTATTCCTGTGCAAATTGAACCCAATAAAAGCCCATTGAGGAAAAGGCTCTTGGCACTTCTCCTTTGAGAGATCAGCCACCTTTCCTCCCCAAGCAGGTCGTGTCTTGGTAGACTTATTCTCATCTGTGGTGGGTGGGTGGGTGGGGCTGTGGACGGAGCCCTCCTACAGTCTTTTCACGGCCACTTGGCTATATAAGAATGGGCCTTGGGCCTGGAACATTTCCTTGCCAAGAGTTGGGGCTCTTATAGCCTCTACTGGCATATCATCTTATGTGGGAACACCTTTCTCTGTTTCTGATTTAGTGTGTGCTCTTTTGTTCTCCTTAAGTGTGGATGTCATATGGCACCTGGCCAACCCTATTACTATATCTGTCTTCTTCAGGGAGGGAAATGGATCCATCTAGAGGGTTGCATGCAGGCCCACTACCCTGCATCTGCTGCTGGGAGGGACCTGCTAGCCACAGGGGACCGAGGCCCACCATTGGAGCTGATCTTTCCCTGCTCTGTGTGAGTGAGGGGGTATTCCATCCAGTGCTTAACTGAGTTGTTTTTCCCTGGCAATTCTGATACCCAGATGCATCGGACAGAAGTGTTTAGGCTTCTGCTCCAGGTGATAGGCAATAGTTGCCATTTGCTTGACACTCTGAAATAGTTTTCTATCTTGAAACTTAAAACTGAAAGGCTCTTGACAATTCTGTCTCCATTGCCAAACTTTCTCTGAATCCCCCAGGTAAATCCAGTAATTTCTCCTATCCTTCCCTCACACCTGCATCCACCACTGTTACAGTGCCATCATAATGAATGGTGGTTGCTTTTTTTACACATATGCCCTTCACTAGACCGGAAAGTCCTGCAGAACAGAGATAATGCCTCTGTGTCTATGTGTGTGCATGTGTGTGCATGTGCATGTATGGGTGTGTGTGTTTAATTCTTGCCTCTAGTTCCTAACCGACTCCAAAAATGCAAAAGAATCTTCATAATTTAAACAGAAAATTATTTAGGTAGCTTTATGTATCAAGTTCTCTAACCCCTCCTCAATATGTGATACTAACCCCTCCCAGGTTTTGTACCGTGAGAAGCAAAATATTGGGTATATGTCATTAGTGCTCTCCAGGAAGATGTCAGTTCAGAGTATGTAGAAACATTCTGATAAATCTCTGACTTGTTAGGTGGTGAAGGTGTATTTTTCAAGTGCTAATCTCACATTCTAACTTTATTGCAACAGAGATTAACTTGATAAATTAAAATTTAAGGCACACAGAACCATTATTTTCTTAGTGAACCTACAAATACTTTTTGAACACTGAATTGAGCCCAGCTTTTGTCTACCTATAATTACGGACGGAAGAAATATGGGGCCTGCTCAGTGGCAGTGATTTTGGACTTGGAGAGAAATGAGAGCTGCTGGTTTTAGGAGTGCTACCCGGGTTTGTCTTTCTCTCCTCATTGCTTTTACAGTTTTTTTTTTTTTTTCTTGACAGTGTGGAACAAGAGAAGCCCCTGGAGCTCATCATCCATTCACATCTTGACATAAATTAGTTTACTGTGCTTTCCTTTCTTTTCTTTAAAGATATCCACCAAATAAGGGAACAAGGATTTTGCTTTGGTGGCCCAGCCAATCCCTGAGCAAGGGGCTAATTCTAGGGGAAAGCAGTGGGGATCCCTGTAAGGCACAGTTCTTATTGCTAGATTCCTTAAGAGGATGCTGTGTACTCAACCATGTTACTCAGTAAAAATGCCACGTGTTTCCTGGGAGCCAAATTGCTCTCAGCTGATAATGTTTGGCTTAGGCCTTCCTAAGACCTGCTGATTTTATTCTCTCTTGGTCAGGCCAGAGTGGACTCAGGTCACAGAATAAGGACTCAATTGGCTCCTACTCTCCACACAGAGATTCTCTTCTACTCCCCCAACTTTCTCAAGAAAAATCGACTTGGGCCTCAGTTTACCTGCACTATCCACTCTTCTATGATAGGAGAAGTGTGTTATCTCCTGGGGAGAGGTAGCCAGCTGAAAACACAGTAAGCTATCCCAGGTGGAGGACAGGTTGATGCCCTTGATGCCCCACTACCCTGGTTGTTAGCCGGGGTCACTAAGAGTGTGACAAGTAGATAGAGTCACCTCAAATTCCTATTTCCCTGGACAAGGGAAGCCCACTTTTTTCAGAAATGCATGCCCTCTTCCTCATCCTGTATTTTTTGCAAATCCCTAGAACTTTCATCCTTGCTCTGGGGTCCCTATGATCATGCACACTTTTTCCAGGCTAAATAGACCAGGACATAAAACTTAGTCTCTTTTTTTATTTCCTGCCCAAAGACTTCACTTGTGTAACAACAGTAGTTTCTGAAGCTTTTTCAGAGCAGTCAGAAATGGCCTGTATAACAAAGCCTACCCCCCAAACCTTAAAAACATAAATTAGAGGCATCTCATTCTCAAACTCCCGTTCAGCGTTTCTACCACTTGCTGGGCTAAGGGTGTTCGGTATGCTTTCTCTTAGGACCTTCCCCCAGGCTCTGTTATTCTTGACTCTCTCCCAGATTTCTATCTGAAACAGATTGTTTTTGTTTTTCTATGTTGCTTTAAAGTAGCAGTTTTCAAAGTGTGGTCTTGGGAACACCCTAGTCCCTAAGACCCCTTCATGGGGTCTTCAAGGTCAAAACTATATAATAATAACACTAAGTGACTACTTACCCTTTTCACTCATTCTCTCACAAGAGTACAGTGGAGTATTCCAGAAGCTACACATTTTGTGATGATATTCTATAGCGGAATGTGTCCACACTCATTTGAACCAGTATTTTCCAAGTGACCAGTGCATAGTGTTACAAAACCATGCATAACTGAAAGATTCATTCAAAGCTTATTTCAAAAAGTAAGTTTATTTATATGGTTTTAGGTTCTTCATTGCAACTGGCTTTAAAGAAACTACCCCTTGCAGAATTTTAGTGTTGCATCACAGAAGGTGATCCACAATTTTCTGGCAAGGCTAATAATTATTCCTTTTCCAACTACACATCTGTGTGAGGCTCGATTTCCTTCAGCTATGTTAATGAAAACAACATATCATGACTGATCATATGTAGAAGCAGATATGGAGAATCCAGCTGGTTCTATTAGGGCAGGCAAGACAGAGCTTTGCAAAAATGTAAAACAATGCCACTCTTCTCACCAAATTATTTATTTTGGAAAATATATATTTTTGTAAAAATATGTGACAAAACATATTTTTGATTTATTGTTATTTTAAAATAATGTTAGCTTATAAATATTTACGGGTGTTTTCAGTCTTAATTTCTAATGTAGCAGCTACTAGCAGATATAATCTACATAAACAAATACTCTCTGAATATTTAAAACAGTTTTTAAAAATATGAAGGGGTCCTGAGACCACACTTCTGAGAGCTGCTACTTTACAGCAACTTATCTCACGGGTTCCCAGCCTAAATCTGCCATACAAATGGGTGCAGTTACTGAAGCACTGACCAAATTCTAGACACCTTAGTGTTTTTACGTAACACTTAATTGTTGTTAACCTGGGGAAGTAATTATAATTACTATTCACATTTACAACCAAGGAAACTGAGGCTTAGAGGGGTTTTGAAACTTGCCCAGATTCACACAGGAAGTAGTAAAGAAAAACTTTAAATTAAGGTACCTGACTCCACAAGTCATACTCTTAACTTTACAGCCCAGCTCAGCTGGGAAAAAAGACGTTAATCCAGAAAATAAATCCTTTTTCATGAACATACTCAACCTTCCTCGGAGACCAGTGAGTGCTGTGGGTTTACTTTGCAGACGTCATTGTTGTGGTTAGATTCCTTTCTCCAGCCGCTCAGCCATCTCTGGGAGGCTACGCTGAGCCCGCCGCCCCCCGGGCTGCAGTCTGGGAAATAAAGACGCCAAGTGGGCCCTCCTCGATCCTCAACCCACAGACACGCATGGGCTTTGTTCCCCAATTGCACGGGCGGCCTCCCTCTGTGCTTCTCAGTCTCCAACTCCCTTCCTAGTGTGTGTTTCTGGCCTTTCCAGGGGACGCCGCGCTATCCGTCAGTGGCTGAGCCTGAATAAGCACCTGGAGTGCAGGGATTTGATCCCGTAAATACCTTCGCTTTTGGCAGCAAAGCCAGGCTCCGAGGGGGGCTCCTGACACGGTCCACATCACAGCCCAGAAACGCAGGCGGGAGGTGCTCTGCTCTGGGACCTTCCAGAGGCCACAGTCACGCTCCCGTGGGGTGCACGGAACAGGAACCCCCTGGTGCCATGCGATCGTTGGCAATCACCTGATCACAACTGTTTTAAGTTGTGAAGATGAAGTTGGAGAGGCACTTCGCTGGGGGGCGGGGCGTGTTTCAGTTTGTGAGACGGAAGTCAGTATTTCAGGAAGCACCATCTGGAAAATTCTCTCATAATATGAATACTGTAAATATTTATTTAAGCTTCCTCCACCCCCCACTGTCATTTCAGAAGCAAGAAAAGTGTTCCAGAGGCCAGGTTTTTATACATAGTTTTCATAACGTATACTGTGGGCAGGGAGAGTGTAAACATTCCTGCCTTGCTATTTAACTCTTAGTAGGAATTACTTCTTTATGACTGAGATGGCGCTTCATAGTAGAAATGGACAGCTATGGCATTTAATTAATTTGCCCAAAGTCACACAGTTAGTAAATGGCTTTGGAATCATACAGAACTTGGTTTAAATTTCAACTCTGATTGCAATTATTTGTGCCATTTCAGCGTGTTGCTTAATGTCTCCAAGTCTTGATTTCTCTGCCTGTAATATGAAGATAGGCTTGTCCTGATGGTTAAATAAAATCAGGAATATCAAGTTCCAAGCAGAGTGTCTGGTTCATGACCTGAGCTCAATACATTCAGCTATGATGATAATTATGTTGTTACTTAGATTATTGTTTTATAGCTTTTATCTTTCATTACCACTTTCTTGCTTACTGACACCAAGGGACTGTAAACTGTTCAGCCAATGCCTAGCGCAGTACTTGATATCTGGGGTATTAAATGTGTTGGATGAATGATCGAATGAACAATGAACAATTGATGAGGTCGTGACACACAGTATTTTCATTGATCAGTGAATTTCTAAACTGAAATGCTGAGAAAATTTGTTGAAAATATCTTAGACTCAGCAATAACTACTGAGTACAGTGGTAAACTAGGTTGAAGAAGGTTGTCGGACAGGAAGGTAGCCAGAGGGCAGAGTCCCTAACTGAGCCACATGGGGACCCATGCACAAGTGACTGACTATGACCCTTGCTGGGAGAAACTGTCCTTATGTAGGTAACTTTTATAAGGGGTGGTATGGGAAATTTATAATGGGAATTGGGAAATTTCTCCCACCCTCCAGTGTGTCTGTTTTTGTCATTAGAAAATGATTCATTTGAATTGAGAGGGAGGGAGGGAGGGAGGGAGAGAGAGAGAGAGGGAGAGAAAGAAGGAGGGAGATAGAGGATGGAGAGAGAGAGAAGGGAGAGAGAGAGCAAGGCAAACACGCATTTCTTGCTCTTTAACCACATTGGGAGGACATATATGAGCATGGGTTGGCCCTCTACCCTTAACTCACTCCGGTCAGTGGAGGTTTGCCCAATCACCCTGGGGGTTATCTTCCTTCCAGCTGGCTGAATGGGGCAGAGAGCATGGAGAAGAACTCTATGGGAGGCGTTCAAGGGCCAACCTTGCAGGAGCATGCTATCAGTTCTGTCTCTATTGCATAGGTTGGAACTCAGTCATATGGCCACAGCCACCTGCAACAACAACAAGAAAAGGTGGGAGCAGGGGAGGGAAATGGTGTGCCTGCTGAGCAATTCCTTTTCTTCCAGTCACAACTGGGTAATGTAGGCAAAAGAACCTAAACATTTGGTAAACCATCAACTCTCTGCTATATGCTTGAAGTGGGCAATATCTCCAGGAGGGATGGTTCATTGTAAATTAGTTTGTCCCCAGCAGGTGTAGGACTTCCTTAGTAGGACAGCTTGACTGCAAAACAGGGTTGGGGAGAAAGGTCCTGCACTACCAAAGCTGAGTGGTGCTCTCTGTGGGATAGATAACCGGGGCAGGCTCATGGTCCTAGTAGACTCCTGGGAGGAGGAGTGGGGCTTCAGAAGGGGACAGGACAGATGTAAGGCAGAAACAAAAAGGCTCTGAAGTCACAGGTTTGAGGAGAGTAAGAAATGCTGCCCTACAGAGAAACAAAATGATGCTTGTGGGCGGCCTTTGCAGTAAAGCACTTACAAGCCATTTGGGG
Organism: Tonatia bakeri; assembly: GCA_004024845.1. Taxonomy (NCBI): domain Eukaryota; kingdom Metazoa; phylum Chordata; class Mammalia; order Chiroptera; family Phyllostomidae; genus Tonatia; species Tonatia bakeri. The sequence continues at coordinate 18,982 of PVIA01006824.1, forward strand.
GCTCCACTCAGGTGCCACAAACTGGAGAGTGAGGACCTGCTCCACCCCCTCACTGCTTTTCCTTGTCCAAGCGGGAGAGTCAGGCTCATTATGTCTCTAGGTGGATTTTATAGTTCTGGATAGGAGCCTGAAAGTTGCATGTGGTTTTCAAATACTTATTTTATCACACTCCACGATTACGTCCATTATGTGTGGCTAACATTTGAGTCTTTTCAGATTTAGTAGGGATATAAAAGGTTTAAATAAGCCCAATATCAGATGTGTCTGGGATTCCATTTCTTGCGTGCACACTGTAAATAAACGCTGATGAAAAATATTTGAGTTCCAAACTCTGCCACCCCAAATCCTGCAAATATGCACATTAAAGCCCCATAATCCCCTAAAAGCCTTTTCACTTGTAAATAACACTATCTTGTTTTCCATCTCAAATTTCTTCTCCTGTAATTACACAATATTCGGTTTCCCCTTTTTAGGCAATTCAAATTAAAACTTATTTCATTTCATAATTACAAACATTCATTTTGAGTAAAGACTAATCTGACGGGAATTTGGTTCCAGTGATATTATAACCCAGACTTGTAAGAGCAAAGCAATCCATCTCCTGACTAATGTCTTGGAATCTTTTAAGGCTCTACTCCAGCTAAACATTTGCATTTGGAAAGTTTTATCCTTTTCCTTGAAATAATAATGCTTCATTAAGAGAACTGTGTGATTTGATTTTTGTAAAAAAATAATGATTGAAATCAAATACTCCAAGATATAAAGAATTTAAAGGGGGAGCCATTTCACCCTCTTAGTTTGGGGTTATTTTATAAGTCCCACAAGTTTTGGAGCAGAAAGATTGCTTGAAAAATATTCATTATTAAGTTCATTTTCAACCTTTTCATGAAAAAGGAGAAAGAGAATATTCTTTGTCTGGGCATCATGATAGGTGGTAATTTTGAAGTATCAGATAAAGTGTATGTTAGTATGATTCTGAGTATGGATAAAGGATAAAAGCACACTGACTGGACATTTAGAGGTGATTAGTTAATATCTAGAGAAACATAGTGTTTATTAACTAAAGAACACATTGAGAAAATGTCCAGTGGCATGCTTGCAGGGTGATTACTGTTTATTCATTGCAGTGTAAGAATCATTCCAAAACATAGTGATTTAAAACGATGATTTATTGTGATCGCTCACAGTTCTGAGGGTTGATGGGTTCAGTGGGGCAATTGTTGCTTATTGGAGTCCCTGGTTCCGTTGCAGTCAGGTGGTGGCCGAGGCTGGAGGCATCTGAAGGCTCTTGGGCAGGAACACATGGGGGTGGGTTGGCCTCTCTTTCTCCAGCAGCTGCAACACTTGGCCACCTGGGGCTTCCTCACAGCATGGTGGTCTCAGGGTAGTCAGACTTCTCATAAGGCAGCTGACTTCCCCCAAAGGGAGTGCTCATAGGTACCAAGGCACAAGCGGCAAAACTTTCTCTAATTTGTCTTTCAAAGTCCTGCAGGGTCAGTTCTGCCTCAGTCTGTGGGTTGTGGGTGAGTCACAGGCACAGTCTAGGTTCATCAGGAGGTGACTGCCCAAGATTGTGAATGGAGGGAGGTGTGGTTCATCACAGGGCCGTCCTTGAACACTGCCTGCCACAATCCCCAAGCCAATGATCAGTTTGCCTACCTGGATCATTTTGGTGGGTGAAATTACCACACCAAATTAGTGGGTGTTTGTCTTCTGAAGAATTGGGTTTGGTAAGAGCTAGGAGGGAAGGGAGTTGATAAAGGCTCTTTTGTTAGGACAACCTTGGGCTGTTTGAATGATGCCCAGGTGCGCATGTGTGTGCATGGGCAGTATTTCAGCTTACCTGTATGACCCCTGCAGTTTGATTTAGGCTGGGGTCAGGAGGAGAGAAATATTAAGTGCCCACTCTGCGCCAGGTGTTATGCCACACACTGAACATCTCACATCATGGCTGGGAGGCCATCAGTGCAGTTGTCACATTCAGATCCTCAGTGGCTTTGCCAGTCCCAAGCCATGGGGCTTGAGTAAGTTATTAATTTTCCTGGGCCCCAGTTTTTTCACATGTAGCATGTTTGAGGGGCTTTTGTTCATGGAGAGAAACACTCAGTTCTCTTTGTATGTTTTTAGAGCCCAATGTATTAATCTTATGAACTTATTAATCAATGAATATTAAAAAAATAAAAGCTTAACATTTCTTTTTATATACTATTTACACAACAAAGAAATGAAAACATTAAGTTAGTAAATGACATTTTAGAAAATGTAAACATTAATTACTGGTTAAATCTAAGATTTCTAATTATTTAATTAAAATGTCTAATCTATCATGTTCTTGTAAATGTTTTAAAAACATTAGAAGGCAGATAGTACTCATATAATGTTAATGTGCTTACAGTACTAATCAGGACCATTATACCAAAACGTGGTATAAAAATGGTAATGTACCTATTTGTTTCCTCATTATCTATTTTTATCCTGTCTCCTTTTTCCCTGGCAGAGTGATTTGGTGCATTTACTCACCTGGAGATTCAGAGTGCCCTTCTCTGGCCTATTCAGCTTGTAGGTAAAGTTGGTCTCTCTTTGTCTTCGGCCCTAACCAGAGCTAGCTCCTAATTCCCACCTTGCACAGCACTTTTTAGCAGCTAAGATTTTACTTATGTACTTGTTTAACGTCTCTAAATCCAGGCAAGAATGTAAGTTGTATATAGGCAGATATTATTTGTCTACTTGTTCACTGCTGTATTCCCAGTGTCCAGAATAGTACCTGGCCCATAGGAGTTGCCACAAAGATTTGTTGAATGAACGGATGATCAATTCTGGACTAGGCTATCAGCTCCTGAGATTCAGGTGTCTCTTCTGTTGGGTAGGTTCTGATCTAAGGTGTCATTTATTTACGGGGAACTGTTCAAATGATTGGCTTTGCCCAAGGTAGTAGTTTTTATTTTTCTTAATCAAGCATGCCTTTTGAGTCACACTGATTTATATCCTACCTTTACAGAACCTGGTAAGGAAATTTTAGAGTAGCTTACTCTGAACGGTGGTCCAGTGTATGTCAGCCACATCTAAAGCTTTGGGTCAGTTTGGTGCCTTGAAACAGCAAGTTCCTTTCTTCTTTTTTTTTACAAGATTTTATTTATTTTTAGAGAGGGAAGGGACGGAGAGGGGAGAGAGAGAGAGAGAGAGAGAGAGAGAGAGAGAGAGAGAGAGAGAGAGAGACATCAGTGTGCAGTTGCTGGGGGACATGGCCTGCAACCTAGGCACGTGCCCTGACTGGGAATCGAACCTGCGATGCCTGGTTCGCAGCCCGTGCTCAATCCACTGAGCTACACCAGCCAGGGCAGCAAGTTCCTTTCTAATTGACCATTATGACCTACAGTATTAAAACCTGCGCCACTGGGTTGAAAATATTAAATGGGATAATCCATAGGAGGGGAATAGGAGAGCGCCTGGCACATGTTAAACTCTCAATATTATTACTTTTATCAGTAGAGCTATTTTACATTATTATCCTTGCTAAAAAGAGAGCCACTGCTTTCTCCATAGGTGTTTAAGAGGAATTCATCTGTCCCAGTCTCAATGACAGGACACATGTATGGCGTATTTGCACCTGAAGAAACAAGGGCTGTCTCTCTCACAATGAGGTACTGAGCAAATAGAGGAAAATGATTAATGAGTGAATATTGGAGCAGTAAAGAGTGGTCTGCTCCCAACTTTCCCTTCCTCACTGTGCTGCCCCTGGATTGCAGGTTGGAGAAGCACGAATGAAGAGGGGACTAGCATTTGTTGAGCACATAGTGTGCACGCGGATTTTGCTAAGTAATGTACAACTGTTACTTATTTATTCCAACGATAGCAACCAAGTTATGAGTATTGTTTTTAGAGACTAGTTTTTTTTTTACATGCATTTTATGGAAACAGAAACAGAGACTTAGAAATGTAAAGTCACATGGTTAGCGAGCATCAGCGCCGGAATTAGAACTCACATGTGACCGACTCTAAAATGACTGTTTTTTCCACCAAACCTTGTTTCCAGGGGAGAAGAACATGATAATGGCCTCTTTGAATCTCCTTATGGTTTGTTCCATCAGTTGTAGTATCTTTTCAATCGTATTCAGTAAGGTTCATTGTTGAGTCTCCACTCAATTCTTCCCTTTTTCTACATAAGAACTTGTATCCAGTATAGCCAGATACCTAATGCCAAATACACGAGAGCAAATGGCATTTATTTGTTGAAATGACTGTAAATTATTTAAATACAATAGTCTATCATGCTAACACATAATTTTGCTAGCATTTCAATAAGATATAGTACTAGAAGTGGAAGTCATAAGTGTACATTTTAAAATTAAATGGATATTGTAAAATTTCCCTTCAGAATGATTGTAATAATTTATAATTCAAAATGTTTTTGCTTATACAGATGTCTTTAGTTTTTAAAGTTTCTGCCAATATTTTTTGTAACTACTCGAGTGTGTATTAATTTGTAAATGAGGTTGTGTCTTTTTCGGTTATTTATTAACTATGTAATTTCATGTGTTCTCTGAACTCTTATTCCTATTTTTTTTGCCCATTTTTATATTAAGTTGTTTTTTTATATATTGGTAGAAGGTTTTAAAAAAATATTTCATTTACTTATTTTTAGAAGGGGAAGGAAGGGAGAGGGGGAGAGAGAGAAACATCAATGTGTGGCTGCCTCTCATGTGCCTCACACTGGGTACTTGGCCCACCAGGCATGTGCCTTACACTGGGAATCGAACTGGCAGCCCTTTGGTTTGTAGGCCAACACTCAATCCACTGAGTCACACCATCCAGGGCCATAGGAGTTTTTTTAATACTAGAGACGTTAGCCTTGACCGTTACATATCACACACCTTTTTCTGCATATTCTGTCATTTGTTTTCAACTTTGACCACAGAATCCATTTTCCTAGCAAAATTATTTTATAAATGTCATCTCAAGAGAGAATATAATCTATTATGAATGTTGGTCTGATAATAACAAAATAATAAATAAGTTTAATGAGTGAAATAATAATCACAGAACTAAAATATCCCTTGGGAAAAAAAATCTAATTTGGCATATGGGATTGCAAACCCTACAAAAAATAACAATATAATTTTCCATCTGTCAAAAGTGTAATAGTATATTACAAACAGCAAAATAATTTTTAGGGAAATTTGCCTCAAAAAGAATGAAGACAGGAATATTTTAGACTGTAGTAGCAGTCTAAAATAGAGATTACACACACACACACACACACACACACACACATATATAAAGGAAAAAATAGAGTACAAGGCAAACTCCTCCCTTAGTGGCTCAGAAAGGCACATTCCAAGCAAAACTTCTTCCCTGCTTCAAGACAAACCTATCTCCTTTTTCACAAGCATGAGTCCTCCTACCCTTTTCTGTCATTTGTCACCATGGGCCCAGGAGGGACAATTACTAAGCAGTTTGACTGAGATGGCAGCAACAGGGTAGTAGGAAGCCTTGGTTCTATCACTTAGTATCTCTATGAACTTAAACAGTATACTTAGCTCCTCTGCCTCAGTTTCCCCCTCTACATAATGGGAGTAAGAATGTCTACTTACAGGGAATTTTTGAAGATTAACATGCTATCAGATATATGAAACTATTTTAGAACCCAAGCATTGCTATAAATCATAATTTATTCCATATGAGAGCCCATTAATAGCATTATTGTCAAATAATGAGTAAATTAATTAATGCAGTTGCCTTTTACTCAGGAAATGAGGTATGGGAAGAAAAGAAGATACAGGTTCTGCTTTCATAGGCCTTAAAATCTATTAATTATGCTTTGTATTCATATAACACCTTGGAGTTTACAAAGTGCCTTCACCCAATGTGTTATTTATCCATCTATTCATTCAATGAGACTATAATGATGATAAGTAAGACAGAGTCCTTGACCTCATGGGTAGGGAAAAACTAAGTACACAGAAGACTAAATGAAATATATATATGTGTGTGTATAAATAATGTGATGTTATAATACTTGCTGTCAGGGATTAAGCATGGGGGAGGGTGGAGAAGGACAGGTATGGGATAGGCATGGTGGGTATTTTTGGAGGGTGGCTGGAGACTATCTCTGCGGTGATCACAGCTGAGGCATGGCAAGAGGTCCTATGGTAGGCTAGAGCTTAGTGATTTCAAAGAGCAGAAAGTGCTGGGAGGTGGGTATGCAAGACAGAAAGTGCCTCGAGCTCAGGGTGAGAGACAGCATGGGGCTGGATCCTGGAGGGCTCTCTAGGCCACACTAATGGGCTTGGCTTTTATTCTAAGTGCAACGTAAAACCACTGGAGGCTTTTAAACTAGAGAAATTCCAAAGATTGAAAAGATCACTTTATTGCTCTGAGAATGATCAGGAGGGCTAAGAATGGAGGAGGGAAAACCACTAAGGAGGCTGTGTATTAAGGGAGAAAGAATCTTCATTTAATTATGACCAAAGGAATTTGTCAGGTACTAGGGCAGACACATAAACTCCACCTGCCTAACTCTGTCTTGTTCCTGTGGTCTCAGGGCTTTGGAGGAGGGGATGTTATTTCACCCAGTTCCAGGATGGCTATGTTCTTAATTCCAGTGGTTTTTGAGAGTTGAATGGAAATGATCGCTAGAAGCAAGCCATTGTACTGTAGATTTATTTCTGTGGAACCGTCCTGGTCAAACACCTGCAGTTGTGTATTCTGTATTAGTTTGCTAGGGCTGCCATAACAAAGTACCTTATATTGGGTGGCTTAAAGAGCAGAAATTTATTTTAGCACAATTCTGGAAGCGAGAAGTCTGGGCTTGTAGTGCCAGCAGGGTTGCTTTTATCCGAGGTCTCGCTTCTTGGCTTACAGATGGCTATCTTCCCCCTGTATCTTCACAGGGTCTTCCTCTGTGGGAGCCTGTCCTAATCTCTTGTTTGTATAAGGACACCAGTCATATGGTGTGAGGGCCCACCCTAATGACCTCGTTTGAACTCCTTGAACTGTTTAAAGTCCCAGTCACCAAATATAGTCACACTTTGAGTGAGGAGCTGGGGCAGTCAGGACTCCAACATATAAATTTTTGAGGGACACATTTGAGCCCATAATCGATTCTTAGACAAAATCTGTGTTTGGGGAATCAGGCAGGGTAATAAAAGTCAGGGTCTAGTTAACTTATTTCTGGCATGTGCGACAATAGTTGCGTTTCTTATAAGCCTTAAAGAAAAAATCATGGTTTCCTTTTGTAATTAGTGCCAACTGGGATAACTTAACTGCTTTCTCCAAGGATTGTTTAGCACGTTCTCTAAGCAGTTGTCAGACCACCAGGTTACCTCCTGTTAATATTCATGTGAGTTTTGCTCTTTCTTTAAAAGTAACAATTGCACTTCTCTCCATCAGGGTAAATTTGGAGAAAATGCAATAAAAATAAATGTGAACTGTTGTTGATACTCCGCAGTTTGCAGTTCACTTTCTCTGTGACGTCTAATTGCAGGAGTCCGTTTCCACGTGCAGTTAGTGGCTGTGATGGTCGGAGGCACTGCCTCCTTGGCTGAAGCCCCCAGGGACTAAGCCACAAATCGTTGGAAAGGGATGAGCGTGTTGCTCTCTAGACTCAGCCGGAGCATGGAGCACTTGAAAAGATGCAAGTTGGGGAAAGGGAAGAGGTGGTCAGGGGGAGGAGTGACTCGGGTAATGAAGAACAGGGAAGCCCCAATAGTCTTCCTGTGGGCATTCCCTGGCCCCAGGGCTACAGCCTCAATTATTGCCATGTGAAATTTTATGGACATTTTGATATTACTATTGCTGGTTACAAAGTTTTGAGACTGACAAGGTATATGCATGTTAATGAGTCTGTGTGTCACATAAAATCCCAGCCTGTGAAAAAGCTCTCTGTCTTCCATGTAAATTACCATGATTAGAACTAGGATTGATAATGGGCAGCTTCAGGAATCCAATTCTGAAGCCATAAAAGAAATAAAAACATAAAAATGGTAAATGATAAATGAAAATGTGAAAGTAAGCCCTGGCTGGTGTAGCTCAGTGAATTGAGCATGGGCTGCGAACCAGGCATCGCAGGTTCGATTCACAGTCAGGGCACATGCCTAGGTTGCAGGCCATGGCCCCCAGCAACCGTACATTGATGTTTCTCTCTCTCTCCCCCTCCCTTCCCTCTCTAAAATAAATAAATAAAATCTTAAAAAAAAAGAAAATGTGAAAGTAAAAATAATTCAGAAGCCAGAGAGGTTTCTTTTGGATCTTGGAACCAAGATCTGGTTGGACCAAGACCTGTGGAATTGGGCAGATCCATAGATGATATGGTCTTGGCATTCTATCAGAGAATTTTTTCTGCTTACTTGCAAAGTCACAGGGCTTCTCATAGCCCAGGCTAAGCAGAAAGAGAACTGACTTTGGACTCAGACATTGGCTGGACCACTGTTGTGTGACCATCCTGAGTCTCAAGTTTCCACTCTTGAAAATAGGAATAGTAGTTTTTAAATGGCTCGGGTCATAGAACAGCTCAATAAATACTTGTGGACTGAATGCGTATTTTTCCCCTCTCTCAGATCAGCCTACCTCTATTCCGCTTCCTTATCCTCTTTGTCACCATGTCTTTATCAAATACACTTCTTAGAGATGGGTTTTGATACTTTAATATAAATTCAGGTAGACTTAGGACACTGTTACTTGTGTTAGGGAAATCTTTAATTTTTGCTTCTAACCACGAAGAGAAAGTTCTTTGATCTTTTATAGGGGTTTTAGGTGGAAATGGGTGGCAAGGCATTGGTGGTACAAATTATGCCGAAGTATGCTCCATAGATGACCATATAGCTCTGCCAGAACGTGAAGATGGTTCTGGCTGCTATAATCATTGGCATCATCATAATTTTCATTATAATAGTTTTCATCTCCTCCTCTTTCTTCTTCTGGATCATGATCATCATTTGCAGTCATACGTGTCCAAGTAGTTATTTGCTCATGGGTCACTTGGAACAAGTGAATGGCTATGAGGGTAACTGCTTTCATAACCTCAAAACTGTTGAGCTTAATGGACTGTCATTTAAATATTTCATATCATACCTATTAGTCTTCTTGTCCTGCTGTCTGTATCATCATTCAATCTTTGGAAATAGCTTGTTTTTTTTTTTTATTCAGACAAAGGTGGAGGGGGAGAATGGGGGAAAAGGTACAGGGAATAAGAAACATAAATAGTATGTACAACATAGACAGGGGAAAGTTACAAATAGTATGGGAAATGAAGAAGCCAAAGAACTTATATGTACAACCCATGGACATGAACTAAGGTGGGGGAATGCTGGTGGGAGTGGAGGTACAGGGTAGATGGGAATAAAGGGGAGAAAAAATGGAATAACTGTAATACTATAATCAATAAAAAGAATATATATATATATTCTTTATATATATATAAATAAAGCAAAATGCTGGCTCTGCTCTTACAAGCTCTGTGAACTTAGACAAGTGTATTTCTCTGAGCCTCAGTTTCTCATCTGTAAAATAAGAATAATAAATAATATTACTGATGTATTGGATAAAATAAAAAGAATGTGTTTAGAGCACAATCTGGGAAGGTATAAATGCGTAATGAGTGGTAGTTATTATTATTATTGTTATTAACATTGGTTCTATATAATGTGAATGAGAATCCTGAAGATAATTTCTAACATAGAGTAATGCTCAGTATGTAGTAGTAATGTTTGTTATTTTTATTATTTTATTGTCACAAGAAGCCTTCAAAAGTTAACATAAATCTTCTACACATCCCTATACATTTAAAGAAGCCTTGCTTAAACCCCAAGCTGTTGACACCAAATAAAAACAAACCCTTGACCCACAGCTGTAATGTTAGCAATTGCCTAGGACTTGTTCTTTTCCACCCTCCTCTTAACTGCCCTACATCTGCATTGTTCCTTGGCTTCTGGCTTGTGATTTCTCAGTTTGGTCCTGCACTCCCAGTGCTGTGCTCACACCCAAGACCCGCTTTAACACTGGGACACTCTGTACATGGCTCACCCAAACCACCCCCAAGGTGTCTGCCTTCCCTGGTCCCTCTGGGACTCGAGGCCTCTCAAGGACACCTTGGAAAAATTCTAGCTATGGTCTGGGTTTGGTCATTAGGAGGTCCTTGATCAATCAATTTGTCTTGTTATTTATTATTTCAAAATGTTTATTTGGCACAAAATTCCATCCTGGATACTAATTTCTGTTCCTTAGGTAATGTCCCTTCTTCTCTACTAGTTTACTTGACTTGTAAGAGGATGCTAAGAGCAGTTCACCTTTTCCTCATGGTGAGAGAGCTGCTAGCAATCTCCTATTCTTATAGTATTGGCAATATTTTGTCCATGCTGCCTCTGTCACCTGTTTTTATGAAGATTGCTTTACAAGTCCTTAGTCCAATGGGTAGATCCCACTGAAACACATTGGCATAACTGCCCTTTTTCTTATGCCAAAATGTCTAGAGGAGATCATGGTTCTTGCCAAAGACTTTAGTCCCAATGCTGGCCCATGAAATCCTGCTAGTTAAAGGGTTTAGCCAGCCTTTATTTTGATTAAAAGTTTGATGGTACAGTTGTGTGATGCCTACACTATGTCTCACTAGCTTGAATTCAACAGATTTCTATCACCTACTACCAAACACTGTTTAATATACGGACTTCAGTAAATCTTTTATCAAAATAAGCTCAATAATCTTACAGGCAGGTTTAGCTCTCTAAACTATGGTTTTCTTCTCATACAGAAGCTTCATGAAAATAATTAGTAAAACGTGGTCATGCTGCAGTGTCTCTCAGGGTCTGAACAGATTTCATTCCATGCAGAATAGTGAAAAAGTAGAGAAAGTGTAAAGAGAAAACACCCACCCACACCCACACACACGGTTCAGTAAAAACAACCCAAGGTTTGTTTCAGGGTCATTTCACCAGGCAGAAAAGGCTGCCTTTTAGCTGCTTCAATGCTTTCTGAAACCTTTTAAGCTACAAAGAGAGTGATTCTGGTTTTTGTGGCTAGAATGCTAGAGAGGATGATTGGCTTCATTAGCCAGGGAGGAGTGATAACATGCTACAATACTTCTCCAGTTATTGGGCACATTATATTAATAACTCATGATGGCTGGAGCGTTTAGGTGTATATTTTAAACTCAGTGTAAAATATCATGCCATTAAGAATTTAAACACATTCTAATTTAATTATGGCCAAGAACTGGTTCCAAGCAATCTCCTGTTTTTGTTGGCAAGTATCAATATTGCACATTTTGAATATGGAAGGATTTATTTTCTTTTACTCTTTGCTCCTTTAATTCTGGATTGTTAAAAACCTTAATCATTTAAAAGCACACACATTTGGAAAATGAAGTGCAACTGAAGTTATGGAAAATTCTAGTTTTCTTCATACTATTTTGTTTTCCATTTTGAAATGTGCCAAATTTCTTCCTGCCCATGATATACTGATTACCCACAAGTTTTTTTTTTTTTACCTTCATTTTGTCCTTAAATGACTTTTCCATTCCTCGAATATCTATGCTCTTGTCACATATTTTTCTATCATGGCTGAAAATGGGAGAAAAAATCTATCAGTTGAATACTTCATCAGAAACTATCATTCAGTTACCATTCAAGTCAACTTTGGGTATGTCAAATACAAATGATGATTCCTGGGGGCCTGTCTTCTGGGGGCCCCTGCACAGAGACTTAGTCAGGCAACTAAAACGGAGGGGTTAGGGATTAGCACAGGACAACTGGTAATGAATAATATTTGGGGTCATGTGTAAACTCAGTCACATTCAGCATAAAGCATTCTACATCCTGCACCCATCATCTTTGCACACACTCTTCAAGCTAACCTGTTTTTGTGGCCTTTGATAAGCAATTGAAGTAGACCTAGCATATAAAAAATCATTAAAAAAAGTAAGGTGGAGGAGAGAAGGGTCCTCACTGAAGAATTTTCCTTGAATCTTGAACACCTTGAATTTTTTTGACTATGAGACTTCAACTTTTAGGAATGAGCTCAATGATCAGTGATGTCTGGGGAACTGGTGGAAGATGTGACCCCAAGGCTTATGCATAGTTTATGAACCCGGTGGCACTGTTAGAGCCCATTCTCATGAATCCCTGCCTTCTCCAGCCATGGAGATCTCATAGCCTCCAAATGCTGGAGGCAATAGGCTCTCTAAGTGTAAATCTCAGGTCTTAGAGTCCTTTATAACTCTCAATTATTAAAGAACAATGAGATGACGATCCCCACAAATGGGGTGGTATGTCCTAATAATTTTGTATTACAATAATTAACTTGGAAACCATATATAATTTGGAAAATAAAGAATCCAATATTCTTATATCAACTACAGAATGAAAAAATAATTATTTGGTTGGGATATGACAATGAAACAATCTAAAGGATTTAGATATGGGTTTAGGGGAAGAGTGAATTTAGCTTTTTGGATTTACAATTTTTAAAATATAATGTATGTCAAAGATGGATGGTTTTGAGACTCTCTCTTGCTTTGATGGTTTTGAGTGGGAAGGCATCATTTTCAGGAAGTGTGTAGCCAAAAGGATTGTCCCTCAGGAAACAAAGGCTCTGTGTCTGTAGTCCTTGGCTGCCCTCTCATTTCAGAGGTTCCCCTCTGCCTTGTCTGCTAGAAGGGGATTGGAGTCGGGCACTACACACACTGCAGACTACCCAAGACTGCTGAGAAGACCTGTCGCATTTTTGTCACATTATTTTTTCAAAAATTCAAAGATAGTGAAATAACAATATTAAATTCATATTTAAGAATTATTTATTAGCCCTGGCTGGCATAGCTCAGCGGATTGAGCACAGGCTACTAACCAAAGCATTGCAGGTTTGATTCCCAGTCAGGGCACATGCCTGGGTTGCAGGCCATGGCTCCCGGCAACTGCACATTAATGTTTCTCTCTCTCTCTCTTTCTCCCTCCCTTCCCTCTCTAAAAAGAAGTAAATAAAATCTTTAAAAAATTCTTTAAAAAAAAAGAAAGAAAAGAAACTATGAAAAAAAAGGAATTATTTATTAACATGTCTCCCTACCCCAACAGCCTGTGAGAGCCCTTCAGACACAGGCATTCTGAGCTAATGCCTGGCTTGGAGCAAGCTCATAATCAATAATGAATATACAAATTAATAAACAACTTGGTTTTAGAGGAGAGACACATGAACCCAATGAAACTGCTTATCCATGATGTTATAATGCTGGTGGTGAGGCCTCAGTACCTGTGAGTAATGCAGTGTAGAATCCTGAATGGACAAGTTCTATTCCCATAGAATGCCAGCCATTACTCACCTATATTTTACCTATTTGTAGCATTAACGTATAGGACATTTTAGCTCCTTTTTTTCTAGTTAGCCATCTATTATAAATATTTTTCCATGTGGCCTCAAAAGCCTCATATTTTATACTTTAGATATATTTTCTATCTTGTTACTATTATATATTCTATGTATAATAAATATATATTTTAATGAAGTAATATTCCATTGAGTTGCTATAAAATAATTTTCTGAAATATGATGTCCTATTGAATTATTGGTGTGAATTTACTGAGCAAAGGAAAATGAACATTGTGGTGACTTTGGCTATTAATTGCCCTTTGTGATGAAGAGAAAAGCTAGCACAAATCTGCATGGCAATCGGCATGGGGAAATGAACCAATTTTCAATTTGGCTTCACCAGCATACCCACTCCCAGAAGCCATTTTCAAAATCTACCTCCCACATTGCATACACCCCTCACCACAAACACCCGTGGCCATTTCCTGAGGCTTGTCTCTCTAGGACACCAGAACAGTCAGGGGAAAGAAAGAATGCTCCAGATATTTCCCAGATGTCGGAATGTGTGGCATAATTTGGCATCGGAATGATTGGAGTTTTCATTTTTCAACTAGATGTTTTGGCAACCTGCAAATGCAACCTTAATATAATAAGTAAATTTATTCTTTGCCCCACAAACAGCCTTAAATTTATAAAGTATTTAATGAGCACATACTATGTGTCAGTCACTGTGGTACGGATTAGAGAATGCAAAGTTTCAGTAAGTTACAGAGACGAGATGAAGAATTTTAGGCTTTTATGAAATTTAAGTATGGTCTGTTTGGGCAAGTATCTTATAGTATATACTCATACTTTCTACTGAGGAGATTGTATATCTCACACACCTCTTTAATTTGTAAATTTTGTATGATAATGAACACTCTGGACATTGTGTCATTTGTCTACCAAAAGCTTGTTCACAAGTTGGAGGCAAGAAAATGGAGACACAGCTAAACTCATGACGAGAGGGCAAGACAGAAATATGCTGACCCTTCTCAGGGCCACTCTGCATGGTCTGGGCAGTGAGAATGAGAGACTCCTGTCCTACTGCTGTAGACCTGTGTGGAAGAGACACAGAGGGAAGTCATATCCACCAAATCCTATGGTCAAGGTTGTCTTTAAGACATCTAGTTGTTTCAATCTTGTAAGCCCAGGAGTAAGAGCGGACCTAGGGTAATTAACGATTAAGTATTTTCAGTGCTACTCTGAGCAAGGCATGGCTACCTGTCTCTACCTCTAACACAATGCTTTATAGGTGACTACTTGGAATGGTCTACAGGGAATAATTTGATTTGAATATAGAACATCCAGGTGATAAGGACCATTAAGATAAAGTAGCCTCTCATACTTCTTTTTGGGATGAAAAAAACCAGAGACTCAAAGGAGGAAAATGATTGGTTCAAAGTGACACAGCTTGCTGTTGCCAAGGAGACAAGCACAACTTAGTTTTTCCAGCTCTTGGTTGCCTAAAGGACTTCTGTTTTCTTTTTCATGGCCCAATATCCCATGTTTATTTCTTAGCAAGGGAAAGGCAGGGAATAGAGGGGAAGAAGTGAATGATTGTCTGGAGCGCATCCATTATTGAATAACCACTGTTTCTCAGATTTCTCTCCTGGGCAAGATGGCAAAAATGGCCATGGTTCTTTATGCCTTCCTGTATCCATATTGTTTACTACGTAACCGGCAGCGCCTCCTAACAAGAAGTGGAGTCTATTTCTATACCCTTGGAATCTGGGCTGGGCCTGAGACTGGCTTTCATTGATAGAGGTGGCTGAAGTCTCCGTGTGCCAGTACCTAACTTAAGCCTCAAAAAGTTTGTGTGCTTCTGCTCTCTTGGAAGCAGCTTGAGAATACACCTGAGCTAGGCACAGAAGGTTGAAAACCACAAGGTTTGCTCACTCCAGTCAGCCCAGATGACAACTAGACAGCTGTCAGCCCTGTGACGGAGGCTGTCTTAGACTAGTCATTCTCCGGCTTACCTGCTGCGTGACCGCAGATGTGTGAGCAAGCCCAGAGGAAGTCAGGCAGGTCTGCCCGAGGTCAGCTAAACCACCCAGCTGGTCAATGATAAATACTAAGTTTTAAGCCAGTGTGTTTTGGGGCTATTTGTTATTAAACAGGTACAACTACAATGGTGTCTAGTTATGTGATCCTGCGTTTGATCTGGAATCCTAAGCTACATGTTTCTCAAGTTTCTGCAACTGGAATGGCAGAAAGTATGTAGCACACTTTCATCCTGGCTCATGTAGTCTGGATTTATGCTGAGAACAGGGAAAGCTCTAAGATGCACAGAGCCTGTGGCACCTACTTGGGTACTCTTGGCATGACTCTGTCATCAGAAGGCTCCTAGGTGGACACGGTTAGTGGCAATGAGGACCATGAGGGGGCTGGGGACATGCTGTCTGTGGTGCTCTGACTCACTAAACCTTTGCCTAGGGCATCCCCACAGACACCCAGTGCTGGCCCACTTACTGCTGGAGGTGAAGCTTGCTCTGGACTGAATCGTATCCGCTGTGATGGTATTTGGGTTTAGGGCCTTTGAGAGGTAATCAGGTTTAGATGAGGTTATGAGGGTGGGATCATTATGACGGTGTCGATGCTCTTATAAAAAGAGACAACAGAGAGCTACCCTTATCCCCACCCCACGTCTCTGCCACGTAAAGGCACAACCAGAAGGTGGCCATCTGCAAGCCAGGAAGACAGTCCTCCCCAGAACGAGATCACGCTGGCACCCTGATCTGGGACTCCCAGCCTCCATAACTATGAGATAATAAATTTCTGTTGTTTAAGCCACCCCGCCTGTGGTATTTTGTTATGGCATCCCCAAACTAATACACAGCTGTTTCTAGTTAGACAGATGTTTGGCATTGCTTCAGGGGAAAATAATCGGAATGATTAAATGCCTTTTTCACTCCAGATGTTTTGGCAATGTGAATATGTGGCCCACATGTGCTTGTGGGGCGGCCCCATCGCTGTCCTGGGGAGTAGCTTCTGGACAAAAGCGGGGGGTTCTGGGAGGGGTCAGAGGAAGTGCCCTTCTTTCTTCTCTGCCAGAGAAGCATATGTTCTTTTTTGGAAAGAGGGTACAAGAGCTCCATATGTAAACCATGGTCCTTGGAGATTTATGAAATACAGCCTCCTTTTTTCAGTTGCAAACAGACTACACTAAACAAGCGCTCCTGTGGGTATGTCATTGTCCTCCTCTGATCAGGTTCCGGTAACTACTATTTTTTTTTAAAGATTTTATTTATTTATTTTTAGGAAGGGAAGGGAGGGAGAAATAGAGAGAGAGAGAGAAACATCAATGTGCGGTTGCTGGGGGCCGTGGCCTGCAACCCAGGCATGTGCCCTGACTGGGAATTGAACCTGTGATGCTTTGGTTCGCAGCCCAAGCTCAATCCACTGAGCTACACCAGCCAGGCGGTAACCACTATTAAATTTGTGGTTGAAAACTGTAAGAGGTAAAGTCTGGACAAGGTCAAATGCCTGAGAAACAGAGTACAAAAGGATGAATGCCATGACTAGGACTTGAATTGACAAGGATTCCCACTACCAACCATGATAAAAGGCAGGTCTTAATGCAGAACTATTAGGTATAAACAATTGTGCCATTATTTAAACTTCTTCCCTCTTTCCAAACCCAAGATTTCTGTTAATAATAATTCTGATTTTTTCACACCTGCTCTGGAGAGTCTGGTTTTGGCTGATCACGCAGAGGGAAGTTCTCTACTCTACTCACAGTGGGTTCTCTACTCGCAGCAGGTGGGGAAACTATTTCTATAAACACTGGATAGTGCATATTTTTGATCTTGCTAGCCATATGCATTGCCACCATTCAACTCAGCTGTTGTCATGCAAACACAGCCATAGCTAGCCATTAAACACTCTCACACTTAAATAGTGTGGCTGTGTTCCTAATGCACTTTATTACCAAAAGAGGTGGACAGCTAGATTTGGTTCATGGGTCATAGTTTGCCAATGTCTACTCTACTAGGTTAAATGCATCAATGTTTCCTAGGAGCTTTAAGCAGTGCCTAAAATATGGTAATATCTTTTAGACTATTAACTGTTAGTTTTCTTTGCCTGGTGAGGAGCAAGGCAGCAGGAGGTACACACTAAGGAGAAGTGGGTTAGTATACAGTGAATTTGAGACACAGTCAAATGAAATAAAGACATAGGGTCTGTTGAGGGGAAGAACACAGCCCCAGTACTTGGCAGAGAATTGCATTAAAGATGGTATGTCTTAGTTCCGGCTGCCATAACAAGGTGCCATCTACCAGGTGGCTTAAAAACAACAAAAATTTACTTCTCACAGTTCTGGAGGCTGGAAGTCCAAGATCTGAGTACCAGCATGGTGGCAGGAAAGGGTTAGAGGGCTCTCTGGGATGCCTTTCGTAAGGGCACTAATATCATTTATGAGGGCTCTAACCTCCTGATATAATTACCTCCTAAAGGCTTAACTTCTAAATACTATCACATTGGGGGTTAGGATTTCAACATATGAATTTGGGAGGGACACAGGCATTTAGTCCATTGTGTGACTCTCTTGTGGTGCCAGGAAATCCATGTCACGTCCCCTGTTGGTGTAGGCTGTCCCTTCCTCTGTGGCATCAGTTTTATGACCTGGTAGTCTGTAGACATTCTGCGTGTATATGCTACCTTGATGTCCCGTACTCCACGGCACCCAGCAGAATATGAGACTATCACTGGGACAAGACAAAGCAAACAAAACTCAGAACCCCAGGGTGAAGTGTCATCTTGCAGGATCCAGACTAAGTGTCCACACTAACAACATTCCTGCCTGATTTCCAGATCTGTTCACTCAATCTTGGTTGCATGGGCTTTCCCATTGCTGTAGTAGCTCAGTGCAGGTGTGTGAAAACATTTGAGCATGATGAATTGTTTCTCCAAGAGCCAAAGGTAAATGATGAAAGAATTGGACAGAAAACATGTTAACAAGATATTTTATATTAGCTCCAAGGAGCTAGATCAATTACTATGATGTGTTACATGTTCAGAAGTCAGGAAATTCTAAATTATGGTTCCCAGTATGAACGTAACTCAGCCCCTTTACACATGTAATATTTTATACGACTGTATATGGTGTTAACTTTAATGCTTTAACATCTATGCTTAATGTGGCAACTATAAATTTGAATTTTTGACTTCAGAGGTTAGAACACTTAACCATACAGCTGCACTGACATACTTATTGCACTCAAATATTTCTTGGTGTAATATTTTGAAAAATACACCCCTACATGGATAAGTCTGGTCTTTTTGTTATCATGCAGAAAACACAAGGGTAGAGAGTGTAGTTCTGCCACTGTTCAGCTCTGTGGCCCTCCCTGGATCATTTGAACTGAGAAGAATGTGAATGAATAATTTTGATTTTCTAGTAGTTGAAGAAAGATTTTCTGAACATTGTTGTGTCATTTATTTCAAGAAGCTGGGCCACCCTAGAGATAGTGTAGAAACTGTAAGACAAGTTCAGATTTTAATTGTAGGTTGCGCTATTCACATAGTCATAACTACAAATGGAATCTTTTTAAGTTTTGAATCTAATGTGAGAGCAGATTTATAAGTGAAAAATTCACATGCCTGGGGTAGAAACAACTTTTTCTGAAACGAGTGTCAGGACCACTTGTTTCTCATAGAATGTAGATGTATTTCTCTGCTACCGTGTACACATTGTTTTAGGCAAACAGGTTTCTCTAGTTACAGAGAGATCTATCTCCTCCTCCAGCCCCATCCTGCTCAAGGCTACACTTTCTCTGCTTTTTGCAAATAGGCTGTGGAATTGCTGTCCGGGCCACTGCTGGCAGGAAGCTGGAAGAGCCAGGAGGGAGTCTGTGGTCTGAACTGCTTTGCTGTTATAATGAGTCCCAAGTTCCTTGTTCTTGGGCCAGGTACTCACCATACACACACCTACATGTAGGTACAGTGAGTGTGGATTTTATTTTATAAGCTCAGGTGTACAGGAAATGTAGCTTTTAAAATTGTTTTCTTTAAATCAACTTAATTTTAACTCTTTAATTTTAACCCGTCCTACCAGGATGGTACGCAGCTCACAAGAGCCATGCTTTAAATATAAGAACACAGAAAAGTTAAAAGTAAAATAATGGAAAAAGATATACTATACGAATACCAAACAAAAGTAATAACAGACAAAATAGATGTTAAGGTAAAAAGTATTACTAGAAATAAAGGGGAACCTTTAATAGTGCTTAAGGGACCAATCCAACAGAAATATAATAATAACCTACAACATAAACTCAAAAACATAAAGGGAAATTTAGCTCAGGTAAAAAGAGTTATTGACAGATCTATAATCATAATTCAACTTGTTACAATAAGTAGCCAAAATTGTTATAATAAGCAGTTATTATTATATAAGTTATTCTAACACAATTGCTAGAATCTATAGACAAAAAATATATTGGAGATGTAGATGAATTGATTGATATTGTCTACCCATGTGACCTAGTTGAAATTTATAAGACTCTATACTCAACATCTGTATGGTACAAACATTTATTTACTGATAGATCCATATGCTGGGTATAAAGCAAGTCTCAAAAATTTCAAAAGATTATGATAACCATGAAAACAATCTAGGTGTCTATCAGTAGATGAGTGGATAAAGATGATTTAGTTTATATAAAAAGGATATTACTCAGCCATAAAATGTGAATGAAATCTTGCCATTTGTGACAACATGGATGGCCCTAGAGGGTAGTAGCTACATGAAAGAAATTGGACAGAGAAAAACAAATACCACATGATTTCACTTACACGTGAAATCTAAAGTGAACATGTCTGAAAGGGAGGAAAGAAGGAAAACTAACACTTATCAAGAATACTGTGTGCTAGGCATTCTATTTTCTACAGTACACTGGGCTTGTCATGGTCAGACAGTGAAAACCCTGAGCTGTTTTGGTCCTAAAATTCTCTAAAAATTGAGTAGATTTGACCACGTGGTCATCTGTGCACCAGTGGCTGGGAGAGGAGAAATGCAGTGTATGAATTAGTATATGTCTGTGTGCCTTAGGCTAGGGCAAGCCCTACTCAGGTCCCATAACATGAGATCAGGGAAGGGGAATACCCCCAAGGAAAAGGTGATTTCGTGAAGATGGGGATAGAAACGCTAGGGTTAAAAGTCATCAATATTCACTAGAATTGCATAGAAATTATTATAATCTTTTGTTCAAGAAGGTAGTATTTTTTTCTGCTTGGATGCCAGTGAAAAACTATTCTTTATACTTACCCCATAGAATGATAAGTCTGCTCCTTTATGCCTCTGGAGAGGCAGGGTAAGGAACACAGGGCAAAGGAGTAAAAGGACAGCTGGAGAGACAGAAACTTCAAGGCCATGGAAATAGAGAAAGACGCAATTTTCTTAGTGGTGAGCAGCCAATTGAATACACTATACTTAAGTGAATTTTGAGTAACTGTAATATAAACTAGGGATGGGTTTTTATTTTGGAAAGTAGTATGAAGGACTCAGAAATACAAAGTTGGCATATCTCCATAGCTGGTCTAAATTACTTTGGTAAAATTGGAAATTACTGTTTGAAACTCATTGAAACAGCAGTTAGTTATATTTAATTTAGCATTTTCCTAAATTATATACAGTTCACTTCAATATGTAGATTGTACCCACTTAAAATTGTTCCATCATGTTTAGTACACCCGAAGTCTACTTCAGGGACATGCTATCATGACACTCCTTATCAGGTAAGTTCTCATATCAGCATCTACTTTTTGTATGGAAAAAAAACTCAGATGTTGATTTTTAATTTAAATTGAAGACACTATGGACACCACATTTAAATCTTCATGTTATAGAAAAAGCAACAGGAAATTGCTTTGAATAATGGAAAATATATCTGTCTGAATAATTTAAAGATACTGAACCTATTTTCATTTGCATGTTGCATGTGTATACCAGCCATCCTACAAAGCGCTGAACAAGTAAGAGAATCAATAGCTAAATGTATTTTTTTTGGCCCAGAATTTCAAAAGCTGGTAGAAACAGAGGATCAGAAGAAGGATCTTATCTTATCTCCTGCACTATTATACCATCAACTCAAATCTGGAATTAATGTGCAATTCCTTGTTTCTTTTAAGAAATGCATTTTAAAAGTGTATTTTTTTCTTGACAATTTAAGTTTTCCTTGATAGAGCTCAAGTTATAATTTTTAGATTAGATTTTTATTTCTGATATTTGGCATGTGTGGTTTTTTTTTTTTTTTTTTTTTTTTTTTTTTTTTTTTTTTTTTTTTTTTTTTTTTTTTTTTTTTTTTTTTTTTTTTTTTTTTTTTTTTTTTTTTTTTTGCTAATAGTGGAAGTCAAAGACCCTGTTTTTTATAGTCCTTCCCCTTGTTAATTCGGTTTTCAATGGCCACTCTCTTGTTCTCTGTATGCTGCCATTCTCCTAAGGCTGATGAACCTTTATTAGAGTTTTTCATTACTGCCCCTTTTGCGTGTATGTGTATGTCCTTTGGTTTCCTACTGCCGTATTTC
Source organism: Tonatia bakeri (assembly GCA_004024845.1). Lineage (NCBI taxonomy): Eukaryota > Metazoa > Chordata > Mammalia > Chiroptera > Phyllostomidae > Tonatia > Tonatia bakeri. The sequence continues at coordinate 40,837 of PVIA01006824.1, forward strand.
CCATGATATCCTCTTGAAATCTTGAGGCTATTTTTTCATAACCCTTGCTTTTAAGTATTTTTCTGTTTCAAGTGCTCCTTTATGTTACACTTGTATCCTTTTCTCTAACATGTAATTATTAACCATCATGCAATAGAATGAAGAGTCAAACAGCTCTCCTCTGCGTTCCTGCTTTTGCATGGCTGCTATTGGGGCTTCTCATGTTCTGCCTTCAGTAAAACAGGTGAGTGCCCTTATTAACCTATGCATTTAAAGGAAGCACGGCTGATCCTTAACTTTTTGGGGGACAATTTTAAAAATAATGTTTAGCAACATAATAGATTAAAATTAAAGCCTTCATTTATTGAGTGCTTTCCTGGGTATGAAACATTTGTGTAAGCTTTTTACATATGATCAAACTTAATTTCAGGACAATGCAAAATACAAACTTACAATTTTCATACCTCCCAGGGTTGCTTAAAGAAAGTGAACCTTGTAGGGACCATCAGTGAATAAATGTTGCAGTGCTGGAGAGTGGCTGAAAAAAAGTTCAAATTGAAATAAAATATAGGACTATATAATCTCAAAGTATAAGCTCTTTCCCCTCAGGTAAACATTTTTGGACAGTTCAAAATTGTTAATTTAAAGGACAGCAAGTCCATGCAGATTTGCCAAAATGCCTGGGGCATGCTAAGTACCCACTCCTTGTTTGCTTTGGAATGCAAGACTAATGAATTAATTAATAAATCAATGATCTAGAAGATGAACTATTTCTTGGAGTCTTTTTTAGACGCAGGTAACTAACTAGTCAGGTGGCTTCTCTTTCTGATGCATTTCGCATGCCAGGCAGTCAGTAGTACAGAGATGTTTCGGTTGGGTGAGGAGATTTGTTGTTTGCGTAGGTGACTGTGACTTGACTAAAGAAGTATTTTGCCCCTCCCCCTGTGTGTCTTGCTTTGGCTCCCACAGCAACCATGCTAAAGGCCAGGGCACCTGCAGTCTGCTCTCTGCAATCTCAGCAATTGCTTCGGGGGCTGACAGCAGCTGTCAGCTGAGGGCCCAGGGGTTTCTCTCCACCAGGGATCAGATGGTCTCATCACAAAGAGGGCATTGGCACTTGGTCCACTTCCTGGGGAAAGAAGAGCTCTTTTCTGCTAGGATGTAATCAGGCACCCTCTTCTAATCAAACTGCACATGGGTCCTTTCAGTTCCTTTGAGCTGGTGTCTGTACGTACCCATCAGCTCATTGATTGGATAAAAGCCCAAGAGGTAAGGGCCTGCACTGCTCATTGAAGACAGCAGAATTGGCTTCTAGGAGGCAAAGCAACAATTTTCACTTCTATTTCACAGATTAGTTTATAAGATTCTGCATCCATGGGGAAGACTAGCTAGATAAGTTGGGAGGGACACCTGCAGATAGGTAGGCATCTGCGCAAGTATTGTGGGCCACAGAGGCAAGTTTTTGTTTACAGAGGAGCAGACAGGAACCGTACATGTGAGTCATGGCTGATCAGCCAAACCCTGGAAGAATGGAAGCCTGGCTCTTTTCCTGTATTGTCCTGTCTATTCTGTGTTCATTTGTACTCAAACTAACAATATTTATACAACAGTGATAAGGAGCCAATCCCAGTGCTGAATGATGTGGACAGTTCAGAAGAGGGACATTTCATGAAGTCAGTGAGATAATACGAGCAGAAAATTTTACTCGTATGAAACATATGACAATGTGAGATGGCATAAGCTGAAGGGATTGATCATGAGGCAGGTAGTTGATGACAGTGGCAAGCGGTGGTGGACTCCAGGCTCCCAGAGAACAGCCCCTCCGGAGCTTCAGTGCTGCATCTCTAGCTTCTAGAACAGTGCAGGGCTCATAATACAGGCACACAAATTTATTGAATGAATGAGTGAATCTGAGCTTAGAGGAAGGAGAGGTGGGTAGGAGATTGGACTCTGGCTTTTTAATCATGGGTCTGCCTCTCACTGTGAGACAGAGGGCTGGTTTCTTAATTTCTCCAAGCCTGAGTGTCCTTGTTTGTAGAACATGTTGAACGTGAACACCTAACTCACAGTGTTGCTGTGAGAATGGAATGGGGTCACTGTTAAAGGAGATTAGCGCAGTGCCAGGTTTATATTCAGGGATCAATACATTTTAGCTGTATTTGGTATTAATGGCCAGAGTGTCAGTTGGGCTTAATTTTATTTGGAGATGATGGATTGGGCGAAGACCTGGAACATACTTCCAGCTCTGCCATTGGAAAGATGTGTGATTTAGGACAAGTCAGGCTCCTCTCCAGGTCTCCAATTCTCATTTATAGAAGGAGGCATTCAGAGAGTGTGGCTTTTGAGACTGCATCCAGTGTTTTCAGTCTGGGGTGGAGTTGCAGAATCAAATGCCCACAGAGGTCAGGCAGGAAATAGAAACAAATCAAGTGAGCCAGGAGTGAGAAAAACTTGACCCCAGGCCAAGAGGGAGGGGTGGGGACTCACGAAAGGGGACACTGGGGGAATGTGAGCTCAGAAGTATCGCATATTCTGAATTTTTCTGAGAGGCTGAAGATATACATTTTCTGTGAATTCTCACAGTTTTTGAAAGCAACTAGTTAAGTTTATTGTTGTTTTGTTTTAAATATTGTCTGGGCCACCACTTTGTGAGCCAAACAAAACAAGTGTGTGGGCCACTGGTGTGCGTTGCTTCTGGTTTGGGTCCAGGAAGATAAGAAGCCAGGGTTTGAAAAATGAGAGTCTTCAGGGCAAATTCTAACAAAAGCAGTGTCGCTCGCAGACTTGGACATATGGCTTTCCCTCTGCTTTGCTAGTAAAAGTTTCTAGGCATGGGCAACCCTCTGCCCACCAGCCCAGAAAATTACCTATGGGAAGTAATGTGACTGAAACTGAATTTTGTTCTTAATTGGGTCAGAAATAGTTCCCCCTTTCTCTGATATTTCCAGCCACTTTCAAACTGTTGTTAGTTGCTTAAAAGTGTCTTGAGAATGTCTTAGGAATCCTCAGAGGAAACTAAAGCTAACACTCCCTTGTGGCACTTTTCCTGGGCACCTTAAAGCCAACTCTAAATGAGGGGTTCTCAATCTAGGAAGGGGCTCACCTCTCAGAGTTGGTGGCAGCTGTGGTACGAGACTGTCCGTAGCCTGGGTTTTCCCCACATTGCTAAGAATCACAGTTGTGGATCTGAGGTCTTAGGAAAGACAGAGAATCTCACTGAGCCATTGGCAAGATGTGTGATTTGGGACAGTGAAGATGGGGCCAATCAAGGACTATGTGAGACCTGGGCTGCCGATCCAGCAAGAATGTCCTTCTGGAAGGGTGGAGGTCAGTTTCTGCAGTTGGAAAATTCATCTTGATTCAACCGATTGACTGCGTGTAGGTCTCAGCAGAAGTCAGACCGAACATAATGTGGTCTTTACATCTTCTAGCCGCTGACCAAATTAATTGATTTTTAGTAACCGCAGCTTTTCATCTGGCATTGTAAAGACACAACCTAAATAAAGCATCAGCCTCTAGAATGTGTTTAAATTGAATTTCTAGATACTTTGGCAAGGGTCCAGTTTTAAATAAGTTCTGATCTAACTGTATCTAATCTCTAATCAAAGGATCCTAGTGTATGGAACATTCCCGTTAATAATGATACCTTAGACATCCATTAAGTCTGGACATTAATTTTATGAAAATTCCCCAATACATCTCCATTAAAACTTTTTTCTAGGCAAAATTAGTAATAAAAGCTTTTAATAAATGTCATAAATATCTATGTTCAATCAGACTATTACCCAAATTAAAGCCAAACCAAAAATAGAAAAGAGTTACTTCTGCTAAAAGTCATGACCTTCCGAAGATGTTTTGAAGAAGGAACTCATGTGCTCTGTTATTATGCAAGATGCGTTTGTAACAAAGGATAATTAGTAGGAGAAGCAAATTACTAGTTACATGACCATTGTGTGGATTCCCTAGTTTTACACACCTAGAGGCTCATGCCGTCAACTCCACGGTCTGTCCTCACCGAGAAAACAGGCTTTGCAGCCAGGAAGGTCAAGGTTTGAGTCTTGCACCCTTTTCTGAGCAGTTCTGAGATTCTAAGAAAGTAATTTACATTCCTTGAGTTTTGCTTTTGTAATTTTAAAATGGATCAATAATACCTAGTAGGCGTGTGCTGAGAATCAGATGAGTGTGCAAGAGGAGCGTGTAGTACTGCACTTGGCCCATAGGTGGTGTGCAATATGTGGCCGCCATTACTACTAATACACAGAATTGAGGTGGAGTTAAATATATAGGTTTTCTCCCCCCCATTTTATTATAATCATTGTTCAAGCACAGTTTTCTGTCCTTTACTCCTATCCCAGCCCACCCACCCCTCCTTCCCCACCTCCCTCCCATTTCCACCCCCCTAGTTTTTTTTGTCCATGTGACCTTTATATTTGTTCCTGTAAACTCTTCCCATTCTCCCCTGAAATTCCTTCCCCTCTCCCCTTTGGTCTCTGTCAGCCTGTTCTCTATTTCAGTGTCTTTGGCTATATTTTGCTTTTTTGTTTTGTTGTTTAGGTTCCTGTTAAAGGTGAGATCATATGGTATTTGTCTTTCACTGCCTGACTTATTTTGTTTAACATAATGCTTTCCAGTTGCATCCATGATGTTGCAAAGGGTAGGAGCTCCTTCTTTCTTTCTGCTGCATAGAACTCCATTGTGTAAATGTATCATAGTTTTTTTATCCATTCATTTACTGATGGGCACTTAGAACAAAGGATAATAAGGAGCAAGTGCTGGCTTTTATTCTCATCGATACATCTAAGTGAATGCAAACCCTTCCCTGCCCTTCTTTGGCTTTTTCTTTTCCATACTCTTGGTAATTAACTAAACTAGAGGTGACAATGAGATATAAATAAATAAGTATGTGCTCCAGTCCTTTTCTTTCCTTTTAAAGCTTTGGACGTAGAGTATAATTATAATACAATATCTGGCCCAGTTGACCTGGCCTATATAACAACAAAAAGATCAAATGCACTGCTTAAGAAATGTGGGTGGCAGAGGTTTACCTGGAAAAGTGGGAAGACAGGATGTAGAACCAGACTCACTGGCTTCCCAGCTGCCTGATGGGTGGGTGTTCACCTGCGTTTGGTCTGTGTTACGCAGCCAGCACCTTTGTCCTCAGGCTTCAGGCATCTGGCCCTTGAATCCTTTGTTTCTTGACTTTTTGGATCCCATTTGAAGTCCTTCTAGGTAGTGGTTACATTTTGGGAATACATCAGAAGTCATCTAGTCAAGGAATTTTCAAATTGTCTTATAAAGACAGTGAAACCATTTCTTTAAACAAAATCTTATGAGAAAATGTAAAGGAATGAAAGAGATAAAAATGGTGACTGCTCTGGTTTTAAGCAAGAGTGAAAAGGGTGAGGGGTTTTCCATTCACCCCTTGCTCCGTCCCTGTGCTGTTTCCAAAAATAATAGTTAGAAAACAATTCTAGTTTGATCTTCTCCGGAAATCAGCTCTCAGAGCATCATCGATCTGCTCAAGGTCACACAGTTAATTAATGGAATAGCAAGTCTGGGGCACAAGTGTACGCAGTTGAGGTGCTACATAAGGATCACATTATTTGTACTTCTTCCGTTGGGCTGTATCATCAGAGAAGTCTTTCCCCCGTGTCCCTGTGCCCCTGCTTATCATGTTCCTGAGATAATCTCAGGTCAATACTCCTGAATGCAGCAGAAAGCACTGTTTACACATGTAAATACAGGAGTGGAGAATGAATGCTAATTCAACAATGATGTGACATAGAATAAGCAGTCAAGGCTTTTGTTCTGAGACTCCTTTATTTTGGATGTCTCGATCTAACCACTCAGGTTCAATCTGCACCCAGCTCAGGATATACATTTTCTTTAGCCTCTTCCATTATCCAGAAGCTCTGATTATCCAAGACCTTCCTCTGGCATCTGCTTGTTTTATGTCTCACTTCAATGTAGCTCTTAGACTCCTGAGAAATGGGAAAGCTCTGTCTCTCGCCGGACTCTTCAGTTTCTAGAACCACTGGCTCATCCGCGGGCAGGTCTATTCAGCCAGAGTCCTCACTAAACTTGCCCAGTCTGTGTTGCCATGTAAAACCAACAAACTCTACAGAGAAATAAACACTGAATTTGTTCTATTACAAAGTAGAAAACTATAAAAAATTTAGAACATAAAGCTAAGCAGATAGAAGAAAATAAAAAATTATCCACAATTAACTCCAGTTCTACACTTTTAACATTTTGGTATGTTTCTTCTCTTTTTTTTTCTTCCGTGTTTTCCTTTAAAAACAAATATAGGCTTAATTTATTGAAAGAGTTTTCTAGCATACAACAATGTAATGTCTACACCTTTCTCTGTTTACAAGCTATGCAGTTACAAACACCATGTAGCTGAATCTTTATCTGTATCCCTTGGGTATTCTCCTGGATGTGTGCTGAGTCATTGGAAATGTGCAGTTTTAAGGTTTTTTATATGTATTTTCTAGTCCACAATTTTGATTTTTCTTTTGAGCTAAGGTAAGTTTCATTTAATCTTTTCTATTAGGCCCTCTTTTTAACCTGTTACTAATGTTCTAAGTAATCCTTCTGTTTTATGACATAAAGTCCTGATTATAGCTTAAAAAATCATTGTTTTTACATTTCAATGCAATTATAAAGATGTCTTACAATCACAGGCAATGGAAATATGAAAATCCTTTGAATTAGAAAGCTTTCATGCCACTTGCATCATTCTTTTATTCTTTAATTTTTGCCTTGGTAATATTATGAGTCGCAGTCACTGAACATTTACTCTGTGATCCAGGGCCTTTGCTGAGTACTCTGCAGTCATTATTGGATTCAATCCTCATAAACTAAAAATCCCCACTTGACAGGTAAGAGAATTGAGGTTCATCAGGATTGCACGTTGCCAAATGTCACACAGGTAGTGTGGCTGGCAGAATAGTGTTTCCCAAAGATGCCTGTGTCCTAATTCCTGGAACCCGTGACTATATGGCTAAAGAGATTTAGCAGATACACTTAAATTGAAGACCTGGAAATGGGCAGATTATTTCGGATTATCTGGGTGGGGCTAATGCCATCATAAAGGTCCTAATAAGTAAATGAGGGAGGCAGGAGGATCAGAGTAAGAGAAAAACAGGTGATGAGGGAAGCAGAGGTCAGAGCGATGCAGTTGCTGAGAGGGGCTACGAGCTGAGGAATACAGGTGGCAAGGAACACAGGCTGGGAAAGGCAAGGAAGGACTCAGATTCTTTTTTGGAACATCCAGGAGCAGAAGTTAAGTAACTTTCCCAGGATCATATAACCAGTGTAACGGTCACCTGGATGACTCCAAAGCCTGTGTTCTTCTTATTTTCAACATACTACCTTCCCAGCACATTTCAACTACTTATGGAGAATCAGGAATGATTTTAGATGAAGCTGCTGCTTAAAACAAAGTTCTGAACTCTTTGGGTGAAACTGGTTTGGATATAAAGGCTTTGCTTCCCACACTTGTTGAAGCTGATCTGTTCCTTAGAAATGCGTCACCAAGAGTGGGTGCACAACTGTCAAGCTAGCTTGCTGAAGTGACAAGTGGATGAGATTGGCATTCCGTGTCTTCCTGGATGATTCAAATTGTTCTTTTGGTTGGCATGAATACAACTTTTGTTCTGAAGTTGATAATGATAGCCTTCTATTGCCCCTTTTATTTCCATGAGATATATCTGCATTTAAAAAATTCCATTACATACACATCTGTGGTTACTCTCTTATTTTTCTAAATGTAATTATCCAGCTAAGCTAAATTATGGAAAAGAAATTATAAAAATCTTTTCCTGCCAACAAGCAATCTGGCCAGCACATTCTTGGTGGTTTGTATGTTGGGTACAGTTTCTTTTCATTCTTTCTTTTCCCCCGCCCCTGCCCCACAACCCGTTTAAGCTCCACCACGCTCTTTAGTGGGGATGACGTTTCTTAAGATGGTTTCTTGAGCAGAGTACTATAGCCAACTGGTATGTTTGTACAAAATTTGTAGGGATAGGTATATTTTAACTTTCATTTTAATTTTGAATTATTGTTACATAGAAAACAAAAACATACATGATAGCTTTTTATATTATATGTTATACACAGAATGAAGTCATATCTAAAATTGTAACTGGGATTTGAAGTGTAATATTCTTGAGCCTATGCAATGTATACTTAATCTATTTTTAGTGAGAATAAAAATAATTGCAACAATGCTTCAGAAAGTTGGCTTTAGCTAAAAGGGGTTTAGGTGGAAGACTGGCAATGAAAGAGTAAGAGACAAGTGGTTCTGAGTTATCCACTTTTGCTTGGTCGTGGGCCCTGGCCAGCTCTCTTCTTGCTCACCTGCCTTCTGCTTGAGCTGGTCTAAGGGTTCCTGGAGAATCAACTAACAATGATTAGTTTACTAAACTGCATGATTACTTATACCTCAGAAGTTTCACTCCTTCTTGGATACCGCAGAAACCCTTGCAAAAGTTCACGAGAGATAAATACGAGGGTGCATCTTGTTTGCTGTTGTAGCAAGAGCTGGAAGCAGCCTGGGTGTCGGTCACTGGAGGAATGGTTTTGGGCATCTGTTCTGTGCTTCGGATGGAACATAGTGGTCAGGAGCCATGTGTTTATTTCCATGTAGCAATATGGAGACCTTGGAAATAACTTTGGGTGGAAAAAGCAACAGATTAGAAAGTATGTGGTCTAAAGGGAGACATACTCCATAGCAAGGAAAACGCCTCACTGTTCACTCAGGCTCCACATAGAAGAAGAGGCTGGAGCCAGCAGGCCTGGGGTGAAATCTGGCTTTTCCAGTCTGTGATTTCTTTCTAGCTCTGTGGTGCTGATCAAATGATCTAACCTCTCTGTGCTCCAGTGTCCTGTACTGTAGAATGAACCTACTACTAGAACTCCCTCCACAGGGCTTAATGAGGCTTAAGTGAGTTAATACATGTAAAGTGCTTGAAACAATGCCTGATCCATAATAAATGCCACATTATTAAGAGCTATTGCTATTCACCTATTCATCATATGTATATTAAGTATTAACTATATAATCCTCTGAGTAATACACTGTGTTTATAGCATCCAAACAAGAAGGGAGGAACCAGAAGAACTAAAAAGGAGAGAAGGAGCTAGAAACTAGGGTCATATCGTCCAAGATTCCTCGGACTTTGGGATTGTCACTAAGTAGCAAGCTATTAAAGCAAATTTGTCAGTGACCTCCCTTTGATTGTATGGATAAGTAACACTGAGCAGAACACACAATTTTGAATTGAATCTTACTAGGTAGTTGGAGTGTATGGCAAAATATTTCTTGGGGTTTCATAGAAAAATAGCAGATGCCCATTTCTGCATCCTGGCTGCATTCAGACACCTTGTGCTCAGACATCGAAGCTTGTTTGTCACAGGACTGTGCTCCCAGGTGCCTGACATCCAAGGAAAACCTGCAAACTGAGGCAGCGAGGGAACGTGAGTGTCTGGGAGGGCCTAGAGGACTGAAAAGAGTGTCCTATTCTTGGGGCCTGTCTCGTACTGCAAAGGTAGCTTTATAGACCTTGATGAGCTATGGCCTAAGGAGATTGGAATCATTTCTACTCAAGTCCAGAGATCCACAGGGGGACCCCTCCTGCATTCTGTTGGCATGTTCTATGTTTTTTTCAGCTTTAAGACTGGTTTACTCAACCCTGCCCCACCCACATGGGGAATTACAGAATCCTGCACACAGAAATTATAGCAGTAAATGGGCCTCTATTTAATATGTGGAAGGTCCTTTCATCTCCTCCCCAGTTCTCGGGAATGGATGGCTCCAAAATGTCATTGAGGGTTAGTTGGGTCCCATTCCAACCAGTCACAGTAATGAAATGTTTACTGGCCTTCGCTGTGTTATTTTTCCCCTTAACCCTAAACCAGTTGTTCTCAAACTTGGTGGTACATTAGAATTATTTAGGAGCCGTAAAAAGTACTGATGTTTGGGTCCACTGATAGGGATTCTGATTCAAGTGGTCTGGGTGGGGGCCTCATAGCAGGACTTTATTTTTTTTTTTAACAGTTTTCTGGTAATTGTAATATGCAGCAAAGTGTGAGAGCCAACCACTTAAACAGTGACTTATGTAAGCTACTCAGTGGAGGTGATTGTGGTCTCCTTTACATCCTAATTTAAAGGGGCGTACATCCCGAGATACAGGTGACTGAATGTCAGCAAGTCCGTGGAGATCAAGCCCCTCTGACACCCATGATAATGCTCAGAGAGCTGCTAGGGACTCTGGCAATCTTTACAAAGTTCACTGTTCCCATCATCAGTGGAATAAACATCCAAACCTGTAGAGAATTTTTATGAGTTGATTTGAGCCAAACCAACTGCAGTTGCCAGCAAGCAAAGTCTCAACAGATTGAGAAAATAAAAGTATGTCAGTTTCTTGGCTTATGTTACACATTCAAATGAAAGGAGGAGACAGAGGGACGGTTATGTGAAATCCATTGGTGGTAGATTAAGGGGGTGGGAGAAAGCAAAACTGAGTAATCTCTGGGATTGGATAATAAGGCAAAATAGAGAGACAAATACTCCTTTTACATTGGTGGGCACAGGACAGTTAATAAAGAACATTTACAGCAGATAGAGATGGTATATGGGGAAAAAGATAACATGAGGGGTTCTGTGGTCTCACGTTCTGCTGGATGGCTGTGCCCTGAGGGGGTCTGGAAAAGGAGATTACTCTGATATTTCAAAGGTATCTATTTTAGATGCAAAAAGTACAATAGGCAGGCTCACTTAAGGTAAAGATTGACCTTTGTCAAGGAAGCTACAGGCCTAGGATGTGACTCCCCGCCATCACCTGCTTTCAATTAGGAATTTTTATGTTCAGAACATCCTATGTGGTTACTTTTGGTCTCTGAGTTTGTAAGGCTCACCGTGCAGGCCTCCCCTGAGCTTGTCGGGTTTAGTGTGCGGTGGCTTTTGTATCCATACCGTCACTGGGGACTGAAGAGACAAGGTGAGTCCCTGAATCTCAGAGTTCCTTCTGAGGTCCAAATAACAGCGATGGACCCTGAACCCCGAGAAAGTCCAGCTAGTCCATAATTGCATGATTTGTTCTTTCCACAAAAACTCTGTTCAGAAAAGGTCTTATGAAAGTTTTCCCTGAGCGGGGAAAATATTCCTTTGCTTTCTGTTAACATAAAAATTGCAGTGGGTGTAAAATTATATGCATATTATATTTATATATATGTGTTATTATATTTATACACATGTTCTCACATACACACATCTTAAAGCAAAGACTGGAAACAAAGGGCTGAAATGGGTGGGGGCCAAGTACATTTCTGTTTACTCCTGGTAACACATTGTTTTCCCAAGGAGGAAGTTTTAAATAAAATGAGAGAGGTTATCGCGGGATCTGTTGGCATGGTGGAGGTTTGCAACCTTTTGGGCTATCTTCACAGATTCTGGTACACTCTTGTAGGAAGTTCAGTTCAGGTAGATTGATTTAGCAAATGGCTTTTCTTTTACTATTTTTAATTTTCCTGTCTTGGTGTGTTCAAATACCCCTCTTTCCACCAAAGGCCAGGGATCCCCCCAGGCACCAGCAAGACTTCCACTTGAGAAGCCGAGTTATTGACGTCCCCAGGGGAGGAGCCCTACCTCTGATACTGCAAAGTCACTCACTGGGACTAATGCCAGAGTCACTAGTTCGTCCTTCTACAGCCCAGGAACACCGCTGCAGCTTACAAGAGTTTCGTGTGAGGCTCCTTGGATATTGGTAGCTCTGCATGATATCTCATACCCATTTGTCTAAGTGTGTACCCCAGGAAATCTAGACATGCAGGGTGGAGAGGCCGTGTGCCTCTGCACGTACTATTTAAACACTTTTCAGTATTATCCAGTTTCCTGTCTTACAAATACTTACCAGAATGAGTACCAATTAACCAGTGTGGACTATGGATTTGGCATCACTAGTTAGGTCTGCATGGGCAAGACAAGTTTTTTTTTTTTTTTTTGATATAAGAACATTACAAAAACCAAACGACCCAGAGTACACACTCTGGGATGAGCACATACTCTATTTGAGAAATGGGACTTACACCCTCTGAAGGCAGAAAGGTCCCATATCATCTAAAATGCATATTCTCCCCACCTGTACAAACTGATTTCCTCCTAAATATTATTTCTATACTTTTAAAAGGTAAACGGTAGTCCCTTGATCATGCCTAGACTATTGAGAGGTCAAACAGTTCATTCACATTATCTCCTGACTTAATTCAATTTTTCCTAAGCTATTAAAATAGACCGACAGTTGTTATTTCAAATACAAATCGGTTTTGTGTTTAAAGTAAGATACCATTTGGAACAAGGTTTCATAGCAGCATAGAGCTGGGTAATACTCGAGGTATTACTATGTCTGGCCTAGCTTAATCTCTTCACAAATCTGCCCCAGCAGTGAATGCCCCAGGTCTGCGCACACCTGGAGAGGCCTGGTAGAAGCTCCACATTCCGGGAGCCGTTCCACAGCTATCTGGTGTCACCTGCTCGTCCATCTGTGGCTCTCCCTGCTCACCCCCAAAGTCAATACCTTTTACTGTTGTCTGGCTCATTTTCCTAGAGCTTTAGCTTTATGGATTGACTCTCTACCTTTCAATAGTTTCCAGCCTGGGGCCTCCTTTTCTGGCTTCTGAGCTAATTACTTATCCCTCGAGTTAATTATTTTCATCATGATGAGAAAGACAAGTGCAGCCCCTGACTGCTGCCAGCGTAGAGCTGTCTGGCTCTGACAGCTGGACCACGGAGTTTTGTGAGACATAAACAATTTCACAGAATCTCAGTGTCAGACAGTGCCCCTCTCTGATCAGGGACGGGGCAAGACAAAAACAAAACCACTCTGTAAACATGTCTGCACACGGTGGAAAACAAGGACACCGTTCAAACAGAAATCGCCAAACCTTCCCCTTTCTGGGCCCACATCAGTGACTTCTGCTTCTTTATAATGTTGTAGCTGCAATCCACCCCTGTATCTCCTGTCCAGGAGAAAAAAATTGTTAAGATACTTAATGATAGAATTGTCCTTGCTTTCTGAGAGCACCCAATTCAATACAATACTATGCTTCCTTGAGCCTTTCTTAAAATTGCGTGCAATCTCCAGTGTTAATACAAGCTCATCCCAAAACCCTCTCACTGAGACACCAGTCCTTTCATTCTCCAGAGTGTGGTTCTCTCTCATTGCAAAGAACCTGTTGAACTAACTTGTTGAATGCAACTGTATTTCTGGTGGTTGGTGGCTGGAGGGGGTTGGCACTGGAGACTCCACCTCCATGAAATATTCATTCAATAGGCAGCATGCTTCTTGACATCATCTAGAAACCTCCCAAACACCAAGGGCCAGCCTCCTCGGCAGCCCCGCCAAAATGGCTCTGTCCTATGAGCAGACCTAAGCAATCTAATTGAATTTCTTCCGTTTTCAGATTAAAAAAAAAAACCCATCAAAAATAGCAAAGTTGTGATTTGTCCTCTCTGAGGGCATCAGGTAGTTAGTGGCAGAGTCATGATTGGCACCCAATCTTCTCATCCCCCTGGTTTAGTGCCATTTCTTCTCTACCACACCATTCAAAGAAGTACAACTCCCAAGTATTAATTCGGTTTCCATTCTCTCCTTAGGAAACAATTTAACCTTCAAATGCTGGGTTCTGTCCAATATTTGGATGAGCCATAAATCAATTTTAGTTTTGATTTTGAACACTCCTATGGGCACTTTTGATGGGGGCAATTATTTCTTACATATGAGATTCTTATTTAGTTGCTAAGTCCTGTCAAAGCTGTGTTCTTTTATGCTCGGATTTGGCAGTTAGCTCTGCAGAGCAGTAACCAAAAAGAGGATTTAATTTTTTAAAAATCTCTCACCTTCCACAGTTAGATGAGAGAAACCTTCAGACAGGAAAAACTGAAATCAAATTTAATAAACCTCCTCACCTGGATTTCCGGCGCCATCCGCCTTGTTGAAGACATGATTACCGGGAGATAGCCACTATTCCTGCCCCGGCCTCTTGACGTCCCTTTATTTCTAATCTCCAAATTGTCTGTATTGAAAAAGAATTCTTTTAAATGCATTGCAATTTGCCATCTGCATTTGTATCAGAGCCACATTGCCTCTTGAAGAGAATTTCTTTAAAAAATACACATTTGAAAAGAGAATAATTTGTTTGCTTATTAAGATCACAAAAATAAAGTCAAGGAATTTTTAAATAAGAAAAACCTGCAGCCCTAGAATAAAACTGTTTTCATGTTACAAGTGAGTATTTCCAGTGTATCTGTGACAGAGCGTGGGTGTGAATCGGCACCCACTGCTCCATTTGACACCGTCCAGTACAGCAGTCCCGTGTTTTCAGCTCTTTGCATCATACAGAATTTCAAGGAAGCAGAATATTATGTCCATGTAGAGTAAGCCTATTTTGGACATTTAGTTCTTTCCAGCTTTTGGGTTTTTTGTTTTTGTTTTTAAATATATAGATAAGACTGCAGTAAATATCTTTGTACATAGAGCTGTTTGCTTTTCTGAATTTCTGTTTTTGCTCCTCAGAGAATGAGGCCATCTCTGTGGCTTGGGTTAGATATCACCGCGTTGCTCAACAGAGGGCTGTAGGCCACTAGCAGCGAGGGTCCAAAGGCCAGTGAAACCTCATCAGAATTGCATATTATCATCAAAACTAGTTGCCCCTTGATTTTTGAACCGTGAAACAATGCCTCTGCTTTATTTTTTTTGTGTGTTTTTCCATTATAAGGGAAAGTGACCTTTCATTGTGTTAGCTACATTTTGCAATGGTAATTTCAAGTTTTCATGCTGACCTAAGGTAAATAGGTTACTTATTTGAGTTGTGCCATATGGCAGTGCAGACTTATTCTCAGGCTGGAAAAAAAGCCAGACTTCTCTGGGATTTGGGAAAAAGTCGAGGAATGAGAAGCAGAGATGGTGCAGTCTCTGCCTAGTAAAGGAATGGGCTCTCTGATATGCTTCTTTGTGCCCAGAATTATCACTGTAAGACCTACTCTGCCCTCCTAGCCTTTATGGGCATTTTATTTTTTGATCCTACAAATGTTTCTCTTGGGATTTCTTTGGCTATAATATTTATATTGGGCACTTGCTGCCTCTTCGTAAGTTGGGAATAGTATGTATGTAGCATGGAAGACTTTCTTTTTATTTGAAAGGAGACCAAAGTAAAAATTCCTTTCACCAAAGCAAGTGGGAGTAAGCTTTTGAAGTTTCACTTACTGTTAGAAGCCTATGTTGTATTTTCTAGGTATTTAATAATGTTTTATTTAGAAAGAGCATGCTGATTCTTAGAAAAATTAACTATTTCTGACATGATAACAGTCTCTGGGTAATACACCTTATTTTCTAAGTGAAAATGAAGGTTATGTAGACAATGAAATAGACAATTTATTTTTTATTAAATTTATTGGCATGACATTGGTTCAATAACGTTCTGTGTTTCAAGTGTACAATTCTATGATGCATCATCTGTATACCGCATTGTGTGCCCACCACCCAAAGTCCAGTCTCCTTCTGTCACCATGGATTTGACCCCTTATCCTCTTCAAGCTTCTCCCAAACCCTTCCCCCCCGGAAACCATCCTATTGTTATCTGTGTCTATGAATTTGTTTTATAGGTAATACATACAGGCTGTCTCCAGATACCCTGTCACTATAACTTTGGCTGTCTACATGTGGGCTTCAACTAAGTCTGCAAAAAATAGTGTGATTTTATTTCTCATAATTAGCCTCATCCTCAGTTTTGTTGGCAGTGGAATGGGAAACTTGATCTCAACAATTAAAGATGACTTAGTATGGCATTTCTAATCATTTCTTTCAAATAGTTTATTTGGAAGTTCAAACTCCCAACTAGAGCCATTCTTTCTTCCCATTAGATTACCCCCTCCTCCTTCCCCATGGCACATAGTGCATGGGCTTTGAGGGGTGGGGAGGCAGCAGTGCTGCTGCTGGGTCCTTGCTGGATTCCTCCAAAAAATCCTTCATCCCTTCTGGTCTCTGGTGTCCTGTCTAGTGCCTGCTGAATGTAGCTAAACTCACCTGGCTTGGGGGCACCTTATTGACCCATCTTGCTGAAGACCACCATCCATGTCATGGCTTATGTATGGTCTCAGTAGTCCCATGCTGGCCCATCAGTCCTTGTTGTACCCCTCCCCACCTGGGCTTGCTGAGATTTCTGGGTCCCCAAAAGCCACGCTAAGCCACAGAAGACTGCCTGGGTACCCACTTCACCCATTTGGGTTCATGCCCATATCTTGTCTTCTCAAGGAAGTTAATGCTTTCCACAGTGTGTGGCCAGAACAACAGAAAGCAGGCCCCCTCCCCTGTGGGAGTCATTGAATCCAGCCTGAGAGCTTCCACCACTTCCTTCCCACCCCAAGGTTTACCCTCAAGGTGAAACACCTCACCAGGATTTTACTTTTTGCTCCCCCCCTCCTCTCATGATCTTTTCCTGGAGGGTTAGAATGCTTCCACCCAGTGATTTTTCCAGTGCTAAGCACAGAGCAGAGACACCCAGCAAAAGTCTGTTGAAATTAGATAAAACAAAGGCATACTCATCTGATACTTTGGCTGGATTTCAGAGAAATCATCCAGTGTAGGAAGATGAAAAATAAAAAAGGGTTCAAGGGTTACACTCCCCAAGAGTGATAAACCAGGAAGTGAAATACAAGTCTGCATCACATTTGAAGGCAAATTGGGAAGAGATACAGCTTGCGAGCATGTTTCTCTGGGTCTGGGATCCCTTGCTGAAGTTCTCCTTTGTCTGCCGCCCTCGCCTAGAGCAGACCCTTCCTTCGTGCACTCCTGTCTCATATTGCTTTCTTTTGTTTTGCATTGGTCTCCTGTCCTATGCTACTAACTATATTTTCAAATGTTTGTGTTCTCTCCCTCCAGCTGGATCAGGAGCCCTTTAAGGGAGATTATATTTGGGCTTTCTTATGTCTTCCCTTCACACAGCTTCAGGAGCCAGCTCAGGTGGCAGGTACTTCCTAGAAAGCCTCAGGCAGAGCCCTCATCCTCCACATCTTCTCTACACCATTGTGTTGGGGACTGCTGGCTCCTGTCTTGTTAACACCGAATTTTTCAGACTGTAAGACGCACAGGATCATAACATACACCTAGATTTTAGAGGCAGAAAGTAGGAAAAAAATTTTTGAAGCCAAAACTGTGGTAAAATATTTAATAACATAAATAACATAGGCTGCCCCCCCCCCCCAGTGAGCCAGGTAAGCTACATTTGAACTATAAAACGTACCCCCTTTCCTCCCAAATTGGGGGGGAGAAGTGCATCTTATGGTCTGAAAAATATGGTACTTCGTTTCTCCCTGCCTTTTCTGCTTCTTTAGGCTGAAGCTTTGGTCCCATAACCTGCTCATACCTAGTCTCCAGCTTTGCCCTGGATGAAATCCTTTGGATTCCCCTCTCCTAAAACTTGGGTCACAGGCCAGTCCCAGTTTCCCTCCATTTCTCCATTTAGTCCAACTCTGATAGCTTTTTCCAGCTCCATGATCATGGACCCTGGCTTGTCTTGGAGATTTTGCACAAAATAAAAACACCAAGTAAATATTCATTAACTGATGAAATATTCTCTCCATGTCTCTTTCTTCCATTAAATAGCTGTTATTATTATTTTGTTTTAATCAGAGAAATATCTTCATTATCCTTTAAAAGATATAAATATTTATTAGGTGATTTGATTCAGTCTGAATGTTAAGGAGAACACAGGTTTCTTACATTTATAGATGGGTGCAATATTTTGTTGCCTCTTCATTAATCACAACTTGGAAGGAGAAATGTATAAAGTCACTTAGATGACCCTGACTGTTACCTTGGGCAGGCCATTTATGTATCTGAGGTTGATTCTTTCCTGTAAAATGAGGCTAAAACAGAGGTTACAGACATGGCATAGCAATTTTGAAGGGTTCATTTGACTTAACATTTGTGAAAAAATTGAGAAACATTAAAGTATTTGTGCATATAAAGCATTATTACTATACTATGTGATTTAAACTGCAGCCATGCTCTGAGAGGAAAATTTTCCACTTGCCCAAGAGATACCAAAATGGAATGTATTGCTTTATTGCAACTACCTAAAATAGTCAAAGAACCATGAACTTGAGTGTCTCCCTTATGACAGTTCCTATTGAACATCACTGAAAACTCTTTCTTTAATCCACAGACAGGAGGACGTGTTTGAAAATCCTGAACACCGCACAGATCGATCAATCACTCCACACTGCCCACCGAGACAGTTTAACATAACCGCCATCAACATCTTTGCTACAACTTAAAGCCTCCAGACTTTGGCCTCTGTGCTAATTTGGTGTCTTTCTTCACTGGTGTGTTCTCTTGCCTGCAACTAAATAGACTCATGTGTTTTCTATATTATATTTATTATTATTGAACACAAGTGGGCTTACACTCTTTACTAATGATATCTCCCCCCTCCTAACCTCACCTCTTAAGGCATTAGTTGTGGGTTTCATCCTGTTTTTACATGTTTACCATCTAATTATGCCCTGTGAACATTCTAGTCCCATGTCAAGTCTCACCTCCTCCAGAATTCCTCACATTTGTGTTCAAGGATTTCCCACTCTGCCGAGTTCCTTTCACAGGAATTGCTGGTAAAGAGCATTTTCCCTCTTCTGGCAGACCTTGGCATTCTTCCCTCCTGAGAGCACCTCCGTGCCCCTCTGGGAAGGACTCACTGGGCAGAGTTGCCGAGGTGTGGTAAATCACAGGTCTTGGCCCTTCCAGGTAAGAGGCTGAGAGGTCCTTAGGGGCTTTTCCCACCAGATGCTTCCTATTTTGTCTCCAATATGGCCAAGGTCACAGTATTATTCTAAACTTGGCCAATTGTATTCTCTCTCCTGGGACTTTGAATTTGGAATGGAACCATGGAGAGACAGAAAGAAATGGTTGAAAATACTTATCCATATAGTTAAAAAAAAAAGAGAATGAAATCTTAACTATTTGCGACAATATAGATGGACCTGGTGAAATATATCAGAGAAAGACAAATACTGTATGATTTCACTTCAATGAGGAATCTAAAAACAAAATAAATGGACAACAAGACGGAAACAGACTCAAAGGTACAGAGAACACACTGATGGTTGTCGGGTGGGGGAAGGTTGGGAAGGTGGGTGAAGGGATTAAGAAGTACAAATTGGCAGCTAACGAATAGTCACAGGGGTGTAAAGCATAGCAGAGGGAATACAGTTAATAATATGAAAAACAAATAAAAAAAGAGAAAGAAATACATGGCAACCGTGCCTACACTGCAGCAGTGGTGGCCGGGCTAAATGTTCCAGAAGCTCTTTGGGACTTCCTGCTCTTGCAAGCCTCTTTCCTCTGCTCTGGCTGTTCATGTGCCTCCATTATATCTCTTTTCTGCTTCAGTCACTGTTGCGTGCAACAAAAGAACCCTAAATGACACATTATTTCTTCCACTCAATTACACCTGCCATTTAGTGCTATGCATTAGGATTTAAGGGTTTCCTGGGTGTTTGTCTTATGTCCTCAATTGATTCCTCCTCTCAAGGAGAGGGACTATATGTTATCTTCCTTTGCGTACCTCTCACTGCCAAGTCTTCCACGGTGCTTAAACTCCATGGATTTTTGTTTATTGGTGGATTATCGACAGCTGGAGCTTCCTCATGCCAGACTTGCTAGTCTAAACCTTTTGAGCAGTGTGCTGTCAGAGCTGTGGAGAAGAAGCTGAGTTCACTGCTGCCTCTTTGTGATTTTGGCGTGCCTCTGGGAAAACCATTACGCATTTCCCTTTGATTTGCCTTTGCTTCCTCCAAGGGCAAAACAAGGGGAATAAGGGATCCCCAACAGCCACGCTGGGGTAGTTTCATGCAAAATTTAATGTGCTAATGTTGGTTATGCTTTGAGCTTCTTAGAGGTATGTGCTATGTAAATACTATATGGGTATAACCAGGAACATTTTTTAAAGAATCTTATAGCATTTATTTTTGAAAAAAATATACTCTTTATTCCCCTTATCAACCGTCATTAAAGCAGGTACCTGTTAATCTTCCCTAGGGCAATGTTTCAATGAGAAGCGTGAAGCTGTAGTTTGGTATACCCCTGTTTTTTCTCTCTATTTCACATACTGCATATACCTTCACTACACACAGATACATTGCCTGATAAGCTCTATTTAGCTGCTCAAAGTATTTTTACTGAGCATCTACTCTGTGCACCAGGCTCTGAGGAGACAATGAGTAAAAATAGCGTCCCTCATCTCTGGGAGGGTCATTCATTCACTCATTCATTCAGCAAATATTTATGGAAATATATTG
Organism: Tonatia bakeri; assembly: GCA_004024845.1. Taxonomy (NCBI): domain Eukaryota; kingdom Metazoa; phylum Chordata; class Mammalia; order Chiroptera; family Phyllostomidae; genus Tonatia; species Tonatia bakeri. The sequence continues at coordinate 61,175 of PVIA01006824.1, forward strand.
GAGGCAGTCTTCTGGATTCTGAGATGCAGTGGTGAATGAATAATATAAAACCCAGTACTTTAATTCCCTGGGGCAGATGCTGAAATGCAGGCCTGGGCAGGGTTTACTGAGAGCAGTTTCCCAGGGGAGCAATGCTGGGGCTGCGTCTCAAAAGGAATACATGATAGGAAACAACAGAGGTGGAAGAAAACATAGATGAATTGGGGTGGGTTGTGGGGGACTAGAGTTTTATATACTTCTAGGAGAACAGAGAGATGGGGAGAGAAACAGATTAAGGACCAGAAGTCTGCAGGCAGGATGGATTGATTATCCTGTGAATAATCTGAAAAAAAAAAAAAAAAAAAAAGTTGATCTGGTTGAAGCTTCCTACTCAAAGGTTTGGCCCACTGTTGGGTGTGAGAAAATTTTACCTCTTCTGTCTACAAGAGGCATTTGATGTTTATAATCCAGTCTTTCCATGGGAGTCCCCATTGCTGGGTTAGAGACTTTGCATTAAAATCAACAGCTACAAGACATGGTTTTCCTGCATTTCTATCACAGGCGGAGGGTGTTTTATTGCTTCAAGATGCATGCCAAGGATTATCAGAAGGCATAGGAGCTTGGGAGTTACCAAAATTTCAGATGAGTCTCAAGCAGTCTGTCATGGACTATGACATCTTGATTTAACACATGCTTGGCTCAGAAACAAAGCCTGCAATCTAGAAAACTGTACCCATGACTGTGTTCGGGTGACTTTTGAACCATTTGTATGTGATTTAGGATTTATTGGATTTCTTTGAACATGCATATGTAATTCCAGGCTTTACAGTTGCTCTGTGGATAATCAAATATTTATATAATTTTTTCCAAATGTATTTATTATTTACTGTAGAGCCTATGAAATATTTACACTGATTTTTGAAGAAAGTCTATACATTATTTATAGTGCCTTGACTTTTCTCTTGACGCAGGTAGAGTGACAACACAGGGGGTTGAAAGGCTCCCAAGGATGCATCTCGGGCTTTTCAGTAACCACATGAGGCTCTGTCCCTCAGGAAAACACCTGGCAATGAAATTATGCAATTAAAACCTATGTTGGGGGCCACCCCAATTTCCTTGGAGCCCCTACTTCCTCTTAATTTTTGGGTCTCAAATGGCAAGTGGAAAAGTTGGAATAATTTCTACCAACTTTTCCCTTCATCTTCCCAGTTTCCCAGGTGCCTTTATCTATAGAATGGACAGCACCTGGATTTTCTCTCTGGGACCCAGAACCTCCCCAGCTGCAAAAGGAATGATTCTTTTCTAGGAAAATAGAGTAGAATTGAGGCCCCTGGACCCAATATCTAATTATTAAAGTAGAAATATGTTAAACTAAATAGTCTTCGAAACTACTTGGTTAGGACCCTAAAGGCAATATTTAGACTTCTTTCCGGGCAGACCCAATGCGTAACTGATGGCAAGTCCCAGAAACCAGCATGGTCAGGGCTGTAATAGTGGCTGTAAATAAGGTTGGTGTAGGTCATGTAACATGGAGAAGCACAGACCTAAAATCTTATTGTCAGGAAATAAGGGTTAATAGTGGTTTTATGACCCTTAAGAGATCATTTTGTGAAATTGACTAGTCACAAGAACATCTGCTCAAGAATATGGCTATTTGCTTGTTCTTCCAATGATGTTTCTAGTGCCATTCAGACACCTACAAAATAATTATGTTTGGTCCAAAGAGAACATGGCTGTCCTAGAAAAATTGCATGGCAATTATGGGTAAAGTAGAGCAGTTCATATAACCCAGAGACCAGTCTACTGTGTTTTGTTGAGTTGTGTGCTAATGGTAGACCTGGAAATGTATTCTTGGCCTCTACCTTATCCCAGGAAGTTCTGAATAAGGAAGTCTGAGGTGCTCACTGGTAATCTGTATTCTTAGAAATGTGTATATTGATTCTGATTATCATGAAGTACTGCAGTCTTTGGAGGAGAAACTTATTTATATTTCTTCATTTGAAACACATTTGGAAGATGCTAAGTCAAGTACAAGATACTGTGTATCCAGGCCTGTGATTGGTGTATGGGGTAAAAAGAAGGGTGAGACTGGGCTCCTTCTCCTCATTTAGTTTGCATTCTAGTCGAGAAGACAAAACCAACATGTGGTATTAGTCAGGATAGCTGCAGTAACTAACAACCGCCTGTCACAGCCTCAGAAACTTAGAGCAAGATTTATTTCTTATTAAACTACAGACAAAGCATGGCTATTAGGGGATTCTGCTCATTATCGTCATTCAGCTCTAAGCTGATAGTGACCTTGTCTCAATACATACTTCCAGGACCAATGACTGGGGGCGGGGGAAAGAACTCTAGAATATCTCTCCCCAGCAATAAACACTGTGACCTGAAAGTAATACAGCATACACTTCTATGCATAACTCATTGGCCAGACTGCTCATGTGGGCTCCCCCTATCTGGAACAGCAAGAGGGTAGTAGGTACAATCATCCTCTGTGCCTAGAAGACCTGATTATTGTCATGTACCATAGTATGAAGAGTGATATATCTTTATCTATATCTCTATCATCTATCTATATCTGTGCTAAGAGATAAGAATATATATATATGTGTATATATATATGTATCACATGTACCACATGTTTATATATTATATATAATGTATATAATCCCAAATGCTGTATATATTATATATAATCATATACCATGGTATAAAGAGTTTTAAATATATGTAATCAAGTAAAGAGTGGAATCCATATGAGAGAGAGAACAGTGAAGGGCAGAGCTATCTAGGAAAGCTATAGGGTAAACTGGGCCTTTGTTGGTGGGTAGGATAGGCAGAATAATAACAAATGCCTATTTGCCATGAAGTATATACCATATAAAGCCAAAAAATGGGCAAAAATTAAATTATTAAATCATTGTCTAACTTAATTTTTAGAGCAATTCTCTGAGATAGATACTATTTTTATCCCCATTTTATAGATGAGGAAATTGAGGTTAAGAGAGGGGTGAAGTACGTTTTCCAAGGTCTCAGAGCTAATGAGCAGTGAAGCCAGGATTTGAACCAAGAAAGTAGTAGGTTATTATGGAGGATGAAGAAAATGTGAGTAAGAGCAAGAAGAGGGAAATGAGCATGGCATATTTGTGGTACCAGGAGTAGACCGCCCTGACTCAAGCAACAGGGTGGTCTGCAATTAGCCAAGTGCTAAAGTTAACTTCATTTCCAATTCTACTTACAGTACAAGCAAATCTTCATAACCTTTAGGGAAATAAGTATGTTTGTGGTCTTAAAACAAATAAAATAAGATTACTGCCCGTGGAAAATAACTTTTGACTTTTGGAGATTTGACCTTTAGTTTTTAACATGCTTTAAGGCATTGCTGACCTATGGAATTATGCAGAATTGATGCCTGTCACCAATTTATAAACCTCCCCTTCTCTTGCCAGCTTTGATAGGAGTGAAAATGACTAAAACTGATGTGTGTAGAAATTTGGATTCACTGCTCCCTTTTTCCAAGAACATCACGAAGCTTATTTGTGAATGGAAACAGATTTGAGTGATGGACACATATGGTAATTTGGAATAGTGAAAACAGCCATGCCCATCAATTTTTGAAATATTTACAGAGAATGATGTCTGCTGATGTGGTTCTAAATTGGAGTCCCTGCTGACTCGACATGTGTGTGAGTTACCCAGCCCTGAATTACTGGGCACCTGAATTACTGGCTATTTCTTCTCACACAGAGAGGAAGAAAATTGAAGGCAGGATCAGCATAATTCAGATAAAAGAGCAACACAATACTATAAAACCCTCAAAAAGAGACCAAAAGAATTCCCTAAGATCAAATACCAATAATTCTGAAAATTTAACCCTTGAAAAATATGGATAGTAGAAGACAAAAGATTAGGGTTGACTTCACTTTAGTTATTTGATTAATAATAATACCTAACATTTATTTAATTATTATTATATATTAGAAAATTGGTTAAGCAACTTGGTAGCCATTTGCTTTTTTAATTGTCCTACCAGTTCTATGAGACAGGTGAGAGTATGCTCTTTGTGAAGGAGAGGAAATTAGGACTTTGATGGGAAAGTAACTCGCTCAAGGTTACGGAGCAAAGAAATAATTAGATTTACTTTGTATGTTTCAGTTTTTCCTTTTAAACATGAGCCTTTCAGAATCATTCACTTATTCAACCCATCTTCATGACGTTTCTCGTATGTTCCAGAGGCTAAGCAGGACTTCAGAACAGGTAGATGAATAAGCCACAGTGCTTCAGGGAAATACACTAGTAAACAAGTGATGATAATAAATGAACCCAGCTGGACTGAGAGACCCATATGCAAGGTGTTACGGGAACATAGAGTAGGGGAGGACATCTTCCAGGAGGACACGTGTTACAGGATGAGATGGTAGCTGGAGAAAGGCAGGGAAGGGGATCCTAGGTAGACGGGAGGACGTAAGCAGAGGCCCAGAAGTGGAAACCACTTGGAGCGTTTGGGTTACCGGAGACAAACTTTAATGCCCGAAAGGCCAAGGCAGTTGCAAGAAACACAGAGTTGAGCCAGCTCACAGATGCCCTGTGTACCATGCTAAGGCCCTTGACTCTCATCCTGGGGATAAGAGAACCTCTGAGGGGTTTGAAATAGGGGGTAACTTTAGTGTTCAAGGTCAAAGGCTACAAATTTGAGTTGATGAGAGACATCATTTGGAGTTTCCTCACTACTGTCTTCAACAATTTATCCTTTCTCATGTTCTGTGGTGTTTGAATGATGTCAGCATTGATACTCCCTCTCTTCCTTCCTCAAAAGTGGGATGTGTCATTTTCCTTTTGTGCTTTCTCACCTGTGAGAACATGCATGTGGGAAAACACTGCACTTGCTTTTAATGTAACACCCTGATGTGGGAGAGTGCGTTGAGTGGCTGTGTGACAGGACAAGGAAGGGGAAGCTTGGCTCTGTGGTTGTGCTGTCCTAACTAGCAATCCTGCCTTTGTGTGATAGCAAGGCACCCATTGTCTACTGACACGATGAAATTCAACGGAGGATAAGCGACAGGATTGATGAGAAGGGGCCATTCCTAAAACCAAAATACATTCTGCAAAGTCACACATCTGTGTTATAGTGAAAAATAAGTGTGGCAACACTTTCTATCCAGATTTAAGGGATATAGGGCATAGCATGTCCAAGAAAGGGGGAAGCCATTGATATGTTTAATAGAGTTAAGTAAAGTAAAACTCCATATTTTTTTCATGAGAGAACACAGTTTTTAATCCCTAAATGAGCTCTTCTTTTTTCTCATACAAATATAATAAAAGGCTTAGTGAATTTGTAAAGAAAAATCATTGTCCTACATTTGCACCCACAAGGTCACAGAAACTGTCTCTGGAAACTGATTCTGAAGGAACTGAGGATACTCAACTGCAAATTTGCTAGAATGTAGGTGTAGATGAGGCTCACATAATAAAATCAATTACTACATTAAAGCTGTCCAGAAAAACATAAATTCAACAAACCAGAAAGAGATGTCAGAACTGTAGTCCTGAGAACTGTGGGTACTTTAGGTTTTAGCTGAGAAGAACCTCCAATGTAAATACTAGATATTAAGGTGAAATTTTATTTTTCAAATTCACACATTTACAACTGCAGAAAGTCTTCATATAGTTGAGCCTTGGATAAAAGTTCTTGGTAATGATCACAAAATGAGTAGTTTGCTTTTTTATGCATGGAAAGAACACACACAGAGACACCCCCCCCACACACAAGCGCTCTTCTTCCTTTCCTTTTATACAAAGTCACTTGTTTTAATAACCATGCTGTGTGCTGTTTACAGAGCAAATGCCTGTCCTATTGTCCTTGCATGCTGAGTTGGTCCAAATTCTCCCGAGTGAGTGCAGTGGTCGTGTGAAGAGAAACGCAGATGCTGTGTGCTGAAAAGCTGGCCTGCTCTGAACACAAGAGAGACTGCCTGGCTGACCCAGAAGTTTGCATTGGGAGGCCATGAATCCAGGACTCCGAGTTAGGAGTCACAACATTGTTGATAGCGAATCGCCGCCATGGCCACATAACTCTTGAGGAGGCTAAAACTGTGCTGCCATGGCACTGGTGCCGTATGTTTCTTCCTGCTCTGCTGCCTTGAAATACACAGAGAGTTCAAGGGCAATCATTTTATTTAATCAAACTGCAGCAGTGATGACTTAGTAGAGGCAAAATGAAACTCACAAAGGTGAACACACATACACACACACATACATATATTTAAAGTGAAAATATATCACAGAAAAATTTTTAAAAATTTGTAAATTACTTTGAATGAGTCTGACATACAAAGGCACACAAAATCTTCTGCAGACTGTGCTAAGTTTTGCTATTTCTTAGATTGTTTACTTTTAGTTGGCATTAATCTTAGAACTAGGTTCCTGCCCTTCTCTCCCTTCTTTCTGCCTCCCTTGATTTTCTGTATGCCTGGCTTTCTGTATAAATCATTATAATGATCTTTTTTTACAAACTCACTAAGCCTTTTATTATACTTGTATAAGAAAAAAAGCTCATTAGGGATAAAAAACTGTTTTCTTATTGAAAAAATATAGGATCCTATTTTTTAGATAATTCTATTAATTTTCGTTTGTGTTTTATAGAAAGGCAGCCTGTGTTTGTGGAACACATAATCTGACCTAGCATATATGTGTTTCTGACTAACTTTGCTTTCTGCAAACATTGTCACCTTGTGGCATGGATTATGAAGTTAGAGAGGACTTAAATCATGCCTGAATTTTGGAACATAAGAGAATGTATATTTCTGGCCTTTTTAATTTCATAGAAGTAATACCTTGGCCAGGTATAAAATTTTGGATCACAGTTTTCTCTCAGAACTTTGTAGACAGATTACCACTGCCTTTTAGCATTGACTGTGATTATAGGCAAACCTGAAGTCAGCCTGATAATTTTTTTACTTTCATAGTTGATTTGATATTCTTGACACAATGCCCACAAGAGTCTGGTAGATTAAACAGGGCAAGTTTGCATCGATCTTTCAGAAACATTCCTCCTGGAATCACCATATGGTCTTTTAACCTATAGATGTTGGTCCTTTTAAAGTTTAGGAATTTTTTTTCTCCTTTTAGACCTTTGGAAAAAAATATTTCTGTTTCAGATTTTCTAATCACTTCAAACACCAATTATGTGTATGTTGGATCTTTGCTTATCTTCTAAATTTGTCAGTTTACTTTTATTTAATAATTTCCATTTTCTTTTCCATTTCATTTTGCTTCCTTTTTCTGATTTCTTCACTGATAGTCCTCCATATTTTTGCCCTTTTTAGCAGGATTCCTTGAAAATTTGAAGGGATTTGCTTGAAAAACTTCTTGAGCTCTATTGTGTTTTTAGTGGTCATTGCATTTTGATGTCTATTTTTGAGTACCATATGAATCTATAAAAGGGAAAACACCTGTGGCGCTTGGCTCTTCTATTTCTTCCATTCCGAGTTATTCTTTTACAAATACCTCCACTTTCCATACAGATAAAGCATCTGACAAATTTTAGTAAAAGTCTTAAATATCTGTGTCATGAAAACTGGTCAAGCGATGCCAGTGATTTTTTCCTCTATACCACTGGGTATAGAAAACTTATGATCATTTAATATGAATGAAAGGAAAAGTACATTTTCCCTATTCTAAATGATTAAACATTGATGGAAAAAGGCCAATTTAGCAGCACAGGTTCTCATTTACTCTTCAACAGATAACATGAGGGGAAGTAAGTCTCTTCTTGTCATTGCTCTTACATGTCATTTCACAGAACTTACATAGTCCAATCCCTTTGAAAGTAGTTGCATGTAGTATTTCTTGTCCCTGTGTCTGCTACCAACCAAAAGAAAAGCTGTGAACTTCCTTTAGAAGTAAAATTGGTTTCTTTTTTGGGGTTCTTAAAAATGAACATTCTTGAAGAATGCTTAAGCTCATTTAAGAAGCAGATTTCAAATGTCCTTTTTAATATAAAATGTAGTAATTGAACTATTTATTAGCCTAATTTTTTTGTCATTCTTCAAGTAACTAAACCCATCACCAAGTTATACTGAATGTCAACTTTGTTGAATATATTGTCATGCAGCATAACTAAAACTGTTGTTTTTCAGAACGCATTATTTGTATCCCTGAAAGTGGTCATTGGCTTATTTTTAAACAATTGATTGACTGTGTGGTTGACCTGATTTAGTCAATAAGACAACAGAAAAGTCAAGCAATGACCTTGGAAGGAATTGGACACACAAAGGCAGGCAAAAACTCCCCCAGACTGTCACTAGGTTTTGCTATTCTTTTTTTTTGTATTTTCTTTCAAATATTTTTTTTTACATTTTTAAAATTGTTGTTTAAGTACAGTTGTCTCCATTTTCCTGCCACCACTTCCTTCTACCCCACCCACCCCCACCCACCTTCTGCAATCAATTCTTCCCATCTTTGGCTTTGTCCACAGGTCCTTTATATCTTTCTTAGACTGTTTACTTTTGCTTTGATTCAACTTTAGGACTAGGCTCTGCTCTTCTTCCACCTCTCCCTTCTTTCTTCCTCCCTTGCTTTTTATCTGGTTTGCCGCATAATTCTTGGTGGTGTTGTTATATTTGTGTCTCAGTAAAATATAAATTGATACTATAGTTCAGTCTGACTAATGAGTTAATTCTGCTAACTGAAAAATACTGATGTGGATGTATTTTTTATTTAATGAAGTTATAATCTTTATTTGGCCTTTTCCTGCTGAGCTTTACCCCTGTCAGGTGTATTTTGTCTTTATTTTCAATGGGGAGGCAGCAGTCTAGTGAGCATTTAACTCGCCGTACTATTGAATATATTCTGGATTGAGTTTGGCTAAAATCTCTGGTGTGGGTTGATAATGCCAATTTTGGAGACATCAGTGTCTGGTATAGCACTGTGGTCAGTTTTAAAGTCCTCTGGAGACTGTGGTTTTCGTCCAATGTTCCCAGACTTACAGCAGGCTGCAAGTAGAGTCACTCCCTCAGGAACACTAACTGGCTTGGTTGTATTTAGCACCAGGAATATATTGGAATATGTAAAAAAACTTAAAGCATGGCTGTTTGTGGAAACATTGTTTCCAGAATTCAGGATGGAGCCTTCTTAATAAAGCCGAAATCTGGGGCATCACCTACCCGTGCGCACGGGCTCCGTACCGACTCCCCAAGTTGAGTCTGCATTTGCTTTCCTTGTGAGCCATTTCAAGGAAGGCACTTATATGGACACAAATGAAATCTGACACAAATATACATAGAAGTGGGATGGAAACCAAGCAAAAAGTAACAGAAGCCGCTCTATTTATGCACTTGTCTTCCCCTTGCTCTATTCAAGCAGGGGTGTCCAACCTTTTGGTGTTTCTGGGCCACATTGGAAGAATAAGAGTTATCTTGGGCCACACACTAAATACACTGTGACACACAATCACAAAACAATCTCATTATGTTTTAAGGAAATTTATGATTTTGTGTTGGGCCACATTCATAGCCATCCTGAGCTGTGTGCACCCTGTGGGCCACAGGTCGGACACCCCTGATCCTTTATTCATCCTTGTGTTCCCTCTCTTTCTTCCGTAAAGTACCTTTTTAAAATCTATTTTTGATAAGTTGATAGAGAAAGGAGTAAAAGTGATTTATAACAGGCTATGAATTCAAATTGGTGTGCTATTGTTCTCCTTTGATATTACAAAAGAAATTTCAACATCAGCAAGCAGTGTTTACTTGTTTTATGGAAAAAGGGTCTCCTTCATACCCCTAGAAATCCCTGGACTTTGACAGGGCTGCCTCAGACCCACAGGTGTAGAAGATTCTGCAGAGAAAGTACCTTCTCCCACCACTAGAAGTTAGTACACATCATGTCAGCAAACATTTGTTGCATGTTCACTATGGAGCAGGTACTGTAACAAGGGCTTTGTATAGATTATTTCATTTAATCTCAGGAGCTGTCTGAGACACAGGTACTGTTAATATCCCCATTTAACAAAGGAAGCAGCTGAGACACAGAGAGCTTAGGTAATTTGCTCAAAGTCACACAGCTAGTAAGTGACCAAGGTGAGACTGGACCAGGGCAGTCTAATAGGAGAGTCCGTACTCTCCACTACCACCAATTCTTTCACAGAAAACCCAGCACATATTAACAATGGCTCTTAGCCCCTTATTAGGAAGGAAGATGGAAATTTGAAAAGAATGATAGAGTCTGAAGTTCAGAGTAGAAAGGGTCGTGGTGATTATCTAATCCCTCCCCCTTGTGCAACATAAGAAGCAAAAGAGGATCAGGGATGCTCATTTTTCTGTTCAAGTCCACCCAGACTTCATGGGTGACTAGAATCCATTTCTGTAAGTCTCTCTCTACTGTAAGAGTTATAGGGTTGAAGGCTCATTAAAGATTCATGCTCTATAGATAAATTTCCCTGCAGTCCTTTATTTAATTTGGCCTAGTGCATCTGGGAATTGACTAATGTCACTGTAAACATAGAAGGCTCAGGACTCCAATTATGGGCAAAAGGAAATCATTATTGATGAGAAGTTGGAAGAACTGAGCCCCGAATTGGATAATGACACCCCAAATTGGAGAGTGACACCCCTTCGATATTTCAGCTGAATCTGTGATATTCTTTAAAAGCAAAGACATCCTTAATGAAGATGCAGATTTCCTGGGTTGAGTTATAAAAGCAGTTAATATCCTGGGTGCCAGAATACAGCCACCGATGTAAATACTGCAGTTCAGTGGCGCCCCAAGTCCCTCCTTTCAGCCGAGATCTCTTGTATTGCAGAGACGCAAGCTTCCTTTTTTTCTTTCCTCCCCAAAGGCTCTTATGATGGGCATTTTTAATTAGGACACTTCTGATGCACAAGTGGGATCTACTCTTGACAGCTTCCTTCTCAACACATGTTTTTCCTCTCATTCATCCATCTTACTTGTCAGCCTCCTTTTTCCTCTGTGACTATGTTTGAAATGCTGTCCCACACATCCTTCCATTACAGAAAGGAAATTTGACACCTGGGGAGGCAATATTTCCTCTGACTCTGTAACAGTGCGGAGGGCATGCTGGCTATTTCTGAAAACAGCACCGTCAGCAGTATTGAGGACATTAGTGCTTTGTAGAGGAAACCAAAGAATTTTTTTTTTCTGATGAGATACAAATTGTACATTCTATATCTCCCATCAGTGAGAACATCATTTTGCCTTGAATGGTCACTCAAGCACCTTTAAATCAATTAAGGGGCCATGATGACACTGCTTTGACATCCCATTAGCCCTTGCCTTTAGTTATGTGTCTATTATGAGCAGAAATAAAAGTGATTTTGCCAGTCAGAGGTGGAATTTCAAATATCTTGGTGTTCCGAGTCAGATAAAGAGTCATGAATTTCGGTGTTTTGTTTGCCCCATGGCTGTCCTAACAGCTAATATCAGGTTAAATTTTGAGTTCTTGCAGGGCAGGCATCATATCTTAGATGTGACTTTGATACCATGGAGCTCAGGGTAGTGTCTTTCTCATAGTAGAATCAGAGATTCTAACTGTCCTATTGCTCATTCATGTGTGTATCAAACATTTAATGAGGGGCGTGACACGTGGACCCTGTGCTCTGTGCTCTCCCTATGAGAAGGACTTTGGGGTTTATCTAATATAATTCTTCACCATGGAGCCATTTGTTCAACAGAAAATTATGGAGCACTTACTCTGTGCCAGAACTATGGTGATCAGAGATGAAAAGGCATGGTTTTGGCTTCGGTGGGATTCTAGTCTAGTGGGGAGCCTGAGATCCGGAAACTGAGTTCTGGAAATGCCCAGCAGTGTGCATAAAGTTACACACATCATTCTTATAGAGAGAGGTGCCAAGCTTGGGTCTCCTTACTGAAATGCTTACTGCTCACTTGAAGCTTAGCATTACAGAAACATGGGGCTAGAAGGTCATCCCACTTATCTGGGATTCAAACTCTTCAACAGCTGCTATAATATGCATTTGCCAAATTGAATATTCATGGTGTATTGGACAAGGGCTAAAGTGATTCAATTTATGCTTATAAACATTTCTCATATGAATTTGTCTTAGTTTTATGCTTATTAAAGAAAATTGGACCTGTTTTAGTGTGGTTTAAGTATAGTGGAGATCTTAAATGCAGAATCAAATGGTTTATGTGGTGGCCTTTGAAAGGTTCTCTGAGTCTAAAAATAATCTCCTTACCAGTAGTATACCAGTGCCTAAAATTCTACCACTAATGGATTACTTTGGTTGTCAGCTTGAGGACAGGCTGGGGGTAAATCTTAATGTAGCAGGAGTGGGTAGGGGAAAGACTGTAGAGAAAGGGTAGACACCATTCACATTTATAGAAGTCACTCAATGATTGTTTCCCAAGTGACTTGAGAATTTTAAATGTAAGTCGTGGTACAAAGTCCTACAGAAGTGCAAAAGAGGAAGGAATCTTTACTAGAGATGGAAGAAGGTCATAAAAAAGTGATACTTTGACCATTGATGGATGGGTTAAGTCTGCATAATAAGAAATTAAAGGGGAAGAACGTTCTAAAGAGAAGAAATTATCACAAGTGGTGGTGCACAGAGTGTGGGCCAGGGACCTATGGGGGGTCTTCACAACCTTTCCAGGGGGTCCATGAGATCAAAACTCTTTTCATGATAGTACAAATATTATTTGTCTAAAGAAAGTAAACAGACTATTTAAGGCATTGATGAACTTGTTGGTTGCTTGAATATAAAGTTGAAGGAGGGATCAAAGATGACTCAAAATTTTCTTGCTATGGTATCAAACACATTATTTGAGGTCTTAAGGGTCAAGTCCTGGGCCAGGAGCTATTGTTAAATTGCAGAGCTGCCTGACTTAAAATCCTGGCTCTGATGGTCCCCAGCTGCATGGGGCAAGTCACCTTTTGGTGCTTCACTCTCCTCATGTGTGACATGGTGATACTATGAGTGCCTGTTTTATGAGGTTGATGTGAACTGACTGATGCTCAGGAAGCCCTCTCTAAATGTTTGTTAAGGAGAATATGGGGTGTGGGAGAGAGGAGGGTGCAGACACGAAGCGTGTAAGCACAAACAGGTCAATGGCATTTACTGAGTTGTTTCTTTAACTATGGGTGGGTTCTCCTGAACCCAGTCTCCAGTTCCCACACTTACTTATAGCTGTTGGAGGGTGGGGTTGGAGAGATTGGCTGTTAGAAGTCTTAGGTAAATTTTTCAGAAGAAGTTTGCTTTTGCTGGTGAAGTTTTGCTGGCTAGCTAGCCAGGTGTTTCCATTAATCCAGGACTTCAAAGAGCGGAGGACAGCGACCACCTGCGGCCTGTGGGGGTGGGAGGGAGGGAGGAGAGAGGGCACTGACTGTTGGCTTTCCCTATGTTTGTTCTTTAAATTCATGTGAAATTTTTGTTTCATGCTGTAATGTATGTGAATCCATATTGGTGTATACAGATGTTTTAAATCCCTTATCATCAAGAAAAAACTGATGCTTCGGAAAGAGGCCCCATGTTTAGTGAGTGCCCCCAGCATACTACCACCCCCACCCCAGAGGTACTCTGACTTGAGCAGTGCTGATTCTACCCAATTTTACAGCCCCAGGAGGGAAAAAATTCAGCCCTGTATATGCTTTAGTTCTTTGCAGGAGAAACAATGAATCATGAAGATTAATTGTGTCTTTTCTTAATAAATAATATCAGTTTACAGGAAGGATGAAAAGTTGATATATGTAATTAATGCTGAGTGAAAAATGCTATAGTCAAAGGTTTGTACAAAATGATGTCTTTTAAAATATATGTTGGGGGTGCTTTTATTTTAAAATTCATGAAGGCTCGAGTTTAAGCTCAGCAACACTTTCTACAAAGGTAATTGACGACCTCCCCCATGCAATCTCCCCTACCTCTGCCCGAAGGAAAGGAATAAAGAAGTTCTACAAATAAACTAAGCTTTTTGACTAAAGTAGTATTAAGTTCTAGGGAAAGAAATTTAACTTGGATTTCAATTATAAATAGATTTTCAAAAATTTGCTTGAATGAGATCCTGCTCATAGGAAGGAAAAATGCACCAATACGTACCAGACAGTCAGCTGGTCCTTGTTTGGATGATGAGGTTAATCTCGGCACCCAAATGATGGGCAAGCTGACAGGTGTGCCTCCCGACAGGGTGCAAGGTGCAGTGAGAAGCATTGCCTATCAGTCGTTCTCTGAAAGCACATTTACCTGCATCTAATCGATGCTGCACTTAGGTGCAGACTTTACACCTAGCTTCTATATAGTTTCTAGGATATACCGGAGCTGAAAGAACAAGTTACATGACATTATAAGGAAACAAGCAGACAAATCCAGATGTGGAAACTTTTCTGCGACAATTGAATTAGTTCTTCAAGACTTCAATGCATATTGTAGTATGTTACAAAGAAAAATGAGGGCGGTGTCATAAGAAGAGAGTGGCAGAAGGGACATAAGTTGGATGAGGTTAGCGTGAGTGACTGGAAAGGCCTTTCTGTAGAAGTGTCTTTTTTTTTTTTTTAAGAGTCTGTTTGAGATGCTTTGGCCTTTAAGCCGCCTCTCTGACCCACAGGTCCCCGTGTCTTCACACTGCTCCTTCAGCACTGCTGTGGGTGTCCTAGTAACATTTTACACCCTGTGCACTTAATCTTGGCATCTCAATTAGATGCTGAGCAATTTGAAGGCAGGCCTTTTGTTTTGTTCATATCCAGCTTCCTCAAAGCCTCAAGTAACACAGTGGTTATTAAAACACTAATATCTGTGCAGCTCTTCATGCCTTGGAAATTCCTTTCTCAGGTATGACCTTGTCTAATGTGAGCTTTAAAATAGTCCTGTGATGTTATGAGTCAACTTGACTATGTTATGGTTCCCAGTTGTTTGGCCCAACACTAGTCTAGATGTTGCTATGAAGGTATTTGTGGACATGATTAATTTATAATTAGTTGAACTTTAAGTAAAGCAGAATGTGAGAGGGGGGGCCCAAAACAAAATGGAATTATCTTCTGGAGGGTGGGCCCTTGTAGTACAGGCTTCCCCCCACTAAGTGAATGTTCTAAGAACCCATCTGTATCAGTGTACTAGCTGGTGTTGCTGTGAGAGGTTGTGTTCAGCTTCACTGCAGTTTTTTTTTTAAACTCTTTCAGTGGTTTGCCCATTTCATGATGGATAATTTACAAGCTTACCTGCCCACACATGATGAGTGTTCAGCAGTTTTTTGACTAAAAACAGCATGATCTCCAGGCCTCACCCTCCCTATTCCCCTGATCTTGCCCCAAGTGACCTTTTTGTTTGTTTGTTTCCCTGGATGAAAAAAGTCCTCAAAGTGAAACATAGTGCTGACATAGAGGAGGTAAAACAAAAAACAGCAGAAGCACAATGAGTTCAAAAACTGTTTCGAGCAGTGGAAAAAAATCTTGATATGTATTTGCATCAAATGGAGAGTACTTTGGAAGTGATTGAAATTTAAACATGTAAAAATAAATACCCAAATTTTTATAAATAAATTCTGCTTATTTCTATGTCCCCCCTAATCTGGTGGGCCTCATCCAATCAGTTGAAGAAGAATGACTTAGATTTCCTGAAGAAATTCTGCTGCAACACTGCACCATAGAAATCTTGCCTGAGTTTCCAGTCGGCTCCCTGTGGAATCTGACCTGAAGACTGAAACATCAACTCTTACCTGAATTTCCAGACTGCTGGCTGGTACCCCAGATTTTAGACTTGTCAGCCTCCACAATTGTGTGAGCCAATTTTTAAATAAATTTCTCTCTCTCTCTCTCCCCATATATGTCTGTATGTGTGTGTATATAGAAAATGGTTTGTCCAGAAAGTATCCAACCATGTATTATGAAAAATAGAGACATTTATTGAAGAAGATACAAGATACAAGAAACACAGTACATAGGACAACAATGCCTCAGTCCCCATCAAATTTATGACCTTCTTGAAGAATTCTGGTTCATTGGTAGCATTTTGAATCAAGTCATTACCAACTGCAGCACAATATTCCTTCTTCTCTGGTAGCAGAAGCTGCAGAATGAATTTTGCCACAACATGTTTCATGCCAAGATCCTGTGCCAAAATTTCAGACATAGTCGTTTTTGGAACCCCCAGATCAGCTTCTAGCTCTCTCGGTGTCAGTCACCGATCTTTGTTGATTGCAGCCCATGCCCATTGTTCTCAGGTATTCTGCTTGTTTCAGGCCAGTGATGGAGTTAGTTATGCCTAGATCTACCCTTGGGTTGATATACCAGAATGTGGACCTCTTTCAACAGATTCTTGACCATCTTTGAAGCATTTGTGCCACACTTTTACTTGTGCTGCATTCATTGCATCATCCCTGAAAGTCTTCTGAATCATCCAAATAGTTTTTGCAGAGGAATGTTTAAGGCTACCACAAAATTTGGTGCAGATTCATTGCTTTACTAGCTCAGTCATTTGGGATGTGACAACCACACAGCACACATGCTCACTCAATGGCATCCGCTGCCCCTAGTGACTAGTACAGTGAAGTCGTCATTGTTCACCCATGCACATTCCAGTCCCCTCTCCTTGGCTGCTAGGTTACATCGATGTCACACAAACCATCCTCAGTATATTAACAATGGATGGACTTCTTCTGGACTGACCTGACATGTACAAACCCTAAGATATAAGAAGGACAATTACTATTCCCACTTTCCACATGGCTAAAGAGAGGCACAGACAGGTAAGCCCACTTCAGCAAGACTTCCATGCTGAGTTTATGAGACTAGAATGAAGCCAAGTCCCTGGCTTTCTAACTCAGCACTTTAAAATGGAATAAGCTGTTGCTAACGTGTCCATCTGTTAGGCAAGAGTTCAAATGTCTAAGAGTGACCTTTAACAATGTTTCCTCTTTCTGGAATTGCACTGGGTCTGGACACTAAGCCAGGGGATGCTCAAGGGCTTTGGAGACCTGCACACATATTTAACAGCCACCGTTTCAATGGCCTTGCTTCAGAGGACATCTAAGCCTCCACCTGAACAAATGTGTATGGAGACACCAAGGCATCAACGAGCTGAAAGATTTTTATCCTTTGCAGTCAGTAATAAAAGCCTGAAAGGGATTTCTCCTGAGAGATTCTGTTTTTGATGGATTTTCTTTGTTTACAATGAACTTGGGACTTAAATATTGCAACCTATCTTTGCTTGACTGAAATACCTGAACCACAATATCTGGAACAATAACTTCAGTGTTATTTGAAGCACCTGGCCTGAACCTTGACTTTGTTTACACTAAGTGGAAAATTAAATGAGAAACAATTACAGCCTGGTGACTCCCTTTATAGGAGGTTTTGGAATCTCACAGGGAGAAGGGTGCATTTCCTCTACCAAGTTCTTTGGTGGCAAAGCTCATTGTAGGTGGTTTGGGGAAAAACTTGATCTTCTCCCTATCAGGATTAAGGTTGGTTTTTTCTGATGCGTGGGCTGAACTGTTCCATCCTGCCAAGGGTAGACTTAGACTTCACAACCCAAGGGTAGATCTACGCATAACTCCATCAGTTCCCTGGTCATATGTCAAAAATCAAGGGAGTCTATGGAGGCTGCCACCTACAAGGGAGGGAGGGTTTCATGAATAGCAAAGCTTAGGTGGTCTTGTGCAAGCTCCTTTACAGCCTGGGCCTCATTTTGCTCATTTGTGAAATGGGAATAACACTTGCACCACGGGATTGTTGAGAGGGTTAAAGGTCACTTAATATTAACCGGTGACATTTACTGAGCAGCAAGCTTGAGTTAGCTCTGGGTCAGTGATTTGCCATTCCCTATTTCACTTAAATGTCACAACAATTCCACGCAGGGAGGTGCAGTTTTGGTCCTATTTTAAAAAAATCAGGAAATGGTTCTTGGCAGGTTAAGTACATTTCCTGAGGTTTGTTAGTGAGTTAACAGGCAGAACCTTGCTCTCAATCAGTAACTCAGAAGAAGCTTGCCATTCACTGGGTGCTCAGGACAGGTTGGTGTTGGTCCCCATGCCCTTTCTTTCATGATCCTCTTAGGGTCCTTAAGTTGGGTTCCAACCAGAGGTAGCAGATGGGGTACGGTGTTTCTGCTGTAGCTCATGGGCCTTCCCAGAGGCTGGGTTGAAAGCAGCTGAGGATCCTTCCATGCCAGAATTGGGAGAAGGGGATGTCTAATGCAAGGAGAAACAAAATCGTTGAGTTCTGGAAGTGCTGCACTTCTGTGTTCCTAAGGAGTTATAATCTTTTGGAGGGAAGGGAGCAAGTCTGTTAGCTTGCAGTAAACTCCTGGGTTTTACGTGAAACCAATGATTTTTGATGAGGAAGTTGCAGTTTCCTCTGATGATAATCTTCCCTGTTCATTGCTTATGTCATTGTCAGACTCAGCTTGTAGGGCTTCGTGAGTTCTCATGAAACGCTTTCTTTCCAGGCAGTGAGAAAGTTTAAGGTCAGGAGAAGGACACAGCGCTGGGAATGTAAAAGCTCATGGGATTTGTTGAGTGATGAGACCCTCTCTAGCTCACAGAAAAACAGAAAGCTCTTTCTTGCTGTCAAACTTAAAATATATTGAGACAAGTGGAAAACAAACACAGGAAAAATTACTCCAAAAGCATTCGCCTTTCAGGCTTCCCATTGCATTGAAAAAACATTCTCTATCAGCAAGAGGTAAAAGAAGATGAATTCGGCAGTGAATGGGAGAGGAAAAAAGGAGCCACCCAGAATACACAGGAGAAGATCGGACCTGAATGTAGAGTGAAGGCACAAGGCGTGGTCATTGTCCTTGTTAAAGCCTCTGCGACAAAGAGTGCGCCGAAGCTTTGGGCAATGTGGGTCTACATAACCACCAGTAAGCCCTACTCTGTTTCTAGAAATCACATATGGGGAGGAACAGTCTCTCAAGGGCATGGCTGGCTAATTGTCTGGAGCCTGGATGAAGAGAGAGAGGGTTATATGACATGCTCCCAAGTATTACATTCAGCTGAGTCCTGAATTCAAGGTCAATATTTTTGTTTTGTGATGCTCATTGCCTTAGATCTCTCCCTGGCTGAGTTTATCCCCCTAAGAAAAGGTGGTTATAACTCTAAAGAGAAGTTCATAGGCTATTAATCAAAAACACCAGAGCACTTTTCTGTGTCAGGTTGGGGCATCTTTCAGGAAAAGGGGCACTGGGCTGAGAGTCCTTTAGGCTGCACTGTAGAACTGGCAGTGCTACTGAGCAGATACTTGACTCAGGGCAAATCAGTTACACTTACAAAAATGCCATTTCCTAATCTAAAAACTGAGAAGGAAAGAAGGCTGTCTTCCAATTATAACCAACCAGAAGCCCCAGAAGGTATAGGAGATAAATTCAGAGCAGCTCTGGTGGGATAACAGCTGAGGGAGCAAGGACCTGTGGCTTACTTGGTCTTCTGCTCCTTCCCACATCCCTTCAGGTAGCTTACCAGATCTTTAGGCACCCAGAGTTCCCAAAGTAGCCTCCCATGCTAATCCTCCTATAGGTCACATGGCAGAAATGTCAGGCTTTTTTTTTTTTTTTTACTGTGGTTTTAAGCTTTTGTGCATTCTCCTAAAGTTTCAGTAGGAGAATGACACATAAGGTGATTTATAAAGAGGACAGAAACAAAGAAGAGGATCTCTGCGTATTGCAATGTCCAGGCTCAAAAAACCTCAGTCCCTCTCTATTTTGTGGAGATCTGTGTTGATTATTATTTAAATTCCACTACATTGATCCTACATCGTTGAGTGGGTCATGGTTTTATATTGTTGTTGGTTAAAAAACATTCCCCATGTTGGTCAGTTTCAAAAGGGACAGGGTGTGATGAGAAAGGCTTATTTGGCAGGTGTTGTCCTGATGGACAGAAGAAAAGGAGCAGTGGGAAAATAATGAAAAAGCAGAGGTTTGTGGAAGGAGCTGCGTATTTGGTTCTTGAGTTAAGGCTCTCACTAGACCAAACTGACAGGTAAAAAAACAGGAAGCAGAGAGATGGACACATTTGAACTACTGGGTTTTTTGTTTTGTTTAAGGAATGTGTCTAATTTATTAATATATTTTATAGAACCATAAAGTATTGAAAATTTAAAGCTAGAAGGGATCAAATGATTTTTTCCCCAAGAGTAGCTTTAGCTTTTGAGAGAGGAGTCTTTTCTTTTTCTTTTAATGAATGTTCACATACAAGCAAAGACTTTGATCTTTTGAATAGCCACTTGGGGAACAGTCTTTGCAATGTCCCTGAGGTTTTGGGATGAGGGTAAGACCTTTCTGGAAAAGGGAATGTTATAGTATTTTGGGGTAAATTGAGAAATCAAAATAATTACCCTCCATTTATCAAGATAATTTCATTAATACTGGTCATGGGGTAGAGGTGGAGGAGGTTATAAGGGGGATAAATGGTAATGGAAAAATACAACCGAAATAATGTAAAAACCTGTCTTGAGGTCACAAAAACACTCCTCATTGAACTGGAATTACTTACGTACTTTAGTGATGATATTTTTATTAACTCCTTCTTTTGAAAAACAGAATGCAATAGATTAAGCCATATGTCTGGAAAAAGGTTAAATTTTAGCAATTATTTTAATATAAATTGTGTTACCTATAGAGTCACTGTCAGTTATTAGAAATAATTACATACTTTCTTGGGTAATTTCTTGGTAATTAAAGTGTCACTGAAACATAAGATTTTTTGTTAATGAAAACATTTATAAAATTGCACATGAGTTTGTCATATTTTGTTGAAATGTGGTTCAATGTTTATTATCATAATTTCTGATTGTTATTGCATAACCTTGAATGATATTAATGCACAGTAAGCCAAATAATAGCTCACTAGGTAAGAAATACATTGCATGAGATGGTGCAATAGCAATTAAAATTATGATAATAAACACTAAACCATGTTTAAACAAAGATAGAACAAAACACTCTTAAATATATATTTGTCCTTGATTTTGAAAGAATTCATGACACCACTTACAAAATAATTACTGAAGAGGGGAATAAACTCTTCTCCTCTTTGTTTTTAAATATTTCAAAACTAAAGAGCATAAACAGAACTGTAAATAGAAGTTTTATTAATAAAAGGATTTCCAAAGACAGACTGAGTCAATTTTTCATATCTTGTGTTTTGTGGAAAAGAGAACACACTGTTTTCTGTTTTGGACCTAATGTTAGCTCACCCTTGGCCAAGCCAGGCTTTTTCCTTGTTACTTTAGAAGGAGAAGATAGATTTAAATTGATTCATCTTTCATTTCCCATCCTTTTTGTGACCAGTAAAGAGAGAGTGAATGGATCAATATGCCCTTTTCATTTCCAGAATATAGATGTTTTCCGGGAAAAAAGGGAGAAATTCAGAACATCTGATAGGAACACAGGCGCGTTAATTAGGATGTTCAAGCAGTCTGAATCTAGGAAGATAAGTTATAAAATAGATCCATTTCAAAGATGGGAAAAAGTAGGAGTTGGTACAATGATGTGCTAGAACCAGCTCTTACGGTAGATTCTGCAAGAGTTGATTTTGTGCATCTGTTTCTAACTCTACTTTCAACACTATCCCTCATGTTAGAAGCTTGAAATCAGCCATGGTAGGAGTATTTACACCGTGGAAGTTGGTAAATTCTACCAATCAGAGCATTTTTTTTTTCAGTAGCCAACTTCCAGCATACTACTGATGGGAAGAGAAATGGATCACACCTCCTTAGAAATACTGTTTCCCACAATCGCTCATCAATACTCATCAATTTCCATGTCATATTGCCAAGCACAGGGGCCCCCTTTTTAGTGGTAATTCAGTAGGCATTTTTGAGTAACTTGAAAAGTATAGTTTCAAGTGCCCCATACATCCTATAACCAAGGGTTTCTGTTACTCTTAGAACTAGTCTGGGGAGTCACTGTTTACTTAAGTGAAGGGATGGGGAGAAAGTGAAGACCAAAGGTCATCTATTCAGGATCAGGATTGGGTTGCACTTAGAACTCATTAATTTCGGATTAATATTTGTGCTTAGATGAGTTGATGTTATAGCTTTCTGCTACAGAGAGGCTGTTCTCTGTAGCAGAGAGGCTGATCATTAAAAATTTTCTGGTTTATAGCCAAGACTTGAGTCTTGGAGTGCTAGGTTTACTTTTTGTCTGATTATGAGGGGGCAGTAGACTAACTGAAATTGGGAGAAAGTAGGAAGAGTCTTTTAGTATATTTGCAATCCTAGTTATTTATTTTCAAGCCTTTCTGTTTGTCATCTTCAAATGACCTTATTGTGATTTATTAATAATTACATTTTCAAAATGGGATACTTAAAATAGTATCCCATCATTGTGATGTCATTTTTTATAAAATTGCCTTTTTTTGTTAAATGTTTTCTTTTTCTAGAGATGTTCACTGATTTTTTTTGTTATTGTTAATTTAACTTTTTAAAATAAAATGACCTAATTCCAGACAGAGGGTTTCAGAGAGATTTACTTAAGGTTTTGATGTGCTAGGTCCACATCTGAACATCTAATCACTTCCCTCTCATCTCCTTGTGTTGTCAAACTTTTCTGAAAGCCGATTTGTGTCCCTGGATGAAAGCCTTGTTTTCATTTTGCTGGGGACAGCATTGTTTTAAACATTTCTGTCTTCTCACTTTGCTCAAATGTGTTTCTCTTGGCAGGCTTCCTAACTTGTCTGGATTCACTTAGGTGTGGGTGTGACCTCAGCTTTCCTTCAGCCAATATTTTGCATGGCCGTGCCAGTCTGGAGAGCCAAACTCTCTCCTGACTGAAGATCACAAAGCAGCACAGACAAGTGCTCAAGGCGTTTTCCTGAGATGATGATTTAAATTATCATGCTCTCCTGGGGTCCTTGAGAAATAGGCCACTCTCTGATCATTTTTGAGCCCTTGCCAGCATGCCTGAAATATGAGGAGAGGGAGAAGATGTGTCTGCTTTTCTAATTAGTTTTTTCCTCTAGTAAGTCATATCCCCTTCCTTTCAAGTGACGGAAAACATTAGAGTTCTTAAGAGATGTCTTTTTTTTCCACTGGGGTTTACATCATCGTTTTATCTAATTATTTCCCAATTATGAATAATAATTAAACCAAATGGTGATGCAAACTAGAGCAGTAACAATATATCATTTTAAAAGAGTTCCTCAAAGGAGCCATGGAACACCAGGTTTGAAAATTCTTTGTTCAGTCTCAATGGTCAGTCTTCAAGAATAAAGAAGTTACAAGTTTGATTTTTAAACCACATCTGATGCCCTTTGTCCCTGACCTGAGAAAGGAGACTGGTGAGTTCCATTTCCAAATGTTTTTGACACCTTAATAACTGTTTCTAGTAGTTGCATAAACATAGGCATAACTACAAAAGTAGACCATTGTTAATTGAGACACTATTCATGGAAAATATCTAAGGATGATTTCTTTTTTTTTTTTTAAGAATCTACTACCTAGGAATCAATTTTTTAAGGATTTTATTTATTTATTTTTAGAGAGGGAAGGGAGGGAGAAAGAGAGAGAGAGAAACATCAATGTGCGGTTGCTGGGGGCTGTGGCCAGTAACCCAGGCATGTGCCCTGACTGGGAATCGAACCTGCGATGCTTTGGTTTGCAGCTCACACTCAATCCACTGAGCTATGCCAGCCAGGGCAGGATGATTTTTAACATGGGGTGAAGAGAGCTGAATCTAGAGTGACTGTATGTCTGAATTTGCCAGAGACAGCCCTGGTTTATGCCTCTTATCTTAGCATTATTATGCATGGTATCTCTTTTCACTGTCAAGAGTGTCCTACCTCAAATTCTTTTACAACTTGCAAGGTAGGCAAACAAAATGAGACTAGACTTAGATGCTCTTTATGGATATCCAATGGCTAGATTCTAAGTCTTAAATCATTCAAGTGGTATTTCTCAACCTGAAACATCTCATTTAAGATCAAATAAGAAAGGAACAAGTGAAAATACACCCTTTTCAGGATAGCTCTAAACGTGAAAGCTAAATTTGTAAGGCTTATAGAGAAAGAATATCTGAAGGAACTTGTGTGTGCAAGGATTTTTAGAATGAGACTACCGCTCTGTGAAGTATATGACCATCTAACCACTATGCTGTCTGCCCGAAACTAGTACAAAGTAATATTGAATATAAACTATAGTGGAAAAATAAAATTTAAAAATATATTAAAAAAAATCAAAACCTTGCTGTTCTTAAAAAGTGAAAAGCCACAGACAGGGAGAACACATTTACAGTGCAGATACATAACAAAGTGTTTTTATTTGGGTTATGTTAAAAATGCCTACAAACCAGTGATAAAAAGACAAGTCACCCCATTAAAAAAATGGGTGAAAACTTGAACAAACTCCAAGAAAAGATATTGGAATAGTGAATATGCATATGAAAAGGTGTTTAACACCAAGGCAGTGCAGATTAAAACCACATATGTAATTTGAACCCATTAAAATTGTTAAAAGTAAAAATACTGACACCACCAAATGCTAATGAACAACTGAAAGTCTCCTGGTAAGCTGGTTAGGAACATAAAATGCTACAACCAGTTGGAGAAACTGAGTGACAGTTTCTTGTAAAGTTAAGCATGCACTCACACTGTAGCCCAGTGGTTCCACTCATTAGTATTTATCCCAGAGAAGGGAAAACAGGTGACCACAAAGGGGCTTGAACACAAATATTGATAACAACTTTATTCTTAGTAGCTCCAAATTGGAGACAGTTCTAAAGATTGTCAACGTGTGAATGGATAAGCAAATTGTGGTATATTCATGTGATGGAAAAACTGTGCAGCAATAAAAAAATTATCTTTGTATATCATAACCTGGATATGTCTCATGAGTATTATGTTGAGAGAAAGAAGCCAGATACAAAGAGTACATACAGTGGGATCCCATTTGTATGGAGCTCTGGAATAGGTAAAAGAATTCTATGGTGATGGAAATCCCAACAGTGGTTGCCTGGGGCAGGTATGTATGTGACTGGAAGAGAACTGTTCAGTGAATGGACTGCAGGAAATTTCTGGGTGAGCGAAATGCTTATTATCTTTACCTCGGTGAATGTGTGTGTATATATTCATTGAGTATACACTTGAGATGTGTACATTGCCTTTATGATAACTATACCTCAATACAATACTGTAAAAATAGGTTACATGGCTTCTTAGTTCAGCAAGAGCATTCTCACACAATAATGTTTTTCATGTATTTCTAAGCAGCAGGTCTTTATTTAAATAAAATTTTATTTGGAATTTCAACATATAATATAGATAAAAGCAGAGCAGATGGAGTTGAAATAAGGAGGGGGTCCAGGAGTCCCTTAATGCCACTTGTCTTCTGCCTACCTCTCCACCCTGGTCCTTTCAACAACTCTGTGATGGAAGCACTAAAGGTTTTTATTTTTGCATTACACAGATGAAAAAAAATGAGGCTCAGAGAAGCTGTGATTTGCTTAAGTTTACATGGTTGATACATGATATAACAAAGACCTAGAAGTCATGACCTGTGACCCACGATCTATATCTTGTTCTCGTTGAAATTCTGTGAAGTCTACAGCAGTGCTTCAAACATTGTGAGAAGTATAAAGTAATTTAAAAATTGCTCCCAGTTGCCAAAGTGTTTATAGTTCATTTGGAGAGGGGAATATACATGAAGACATTGAGTAAACAGAGAAGCATGGGGACAGGCGCTCAGCATGGTGCTTAAACCTCATCTGGCCGGAGGCACCATCTTTGGTCAGTGAGAAGTGCCTGTAGGTGAGAAGCTGCCATTCATCAGGACAAAGGTGACCCTTTCCAGTCATTTCAATAACTCCCACAACCAGTGTGGAGCTGTCTTTTGCATTCCTGGTAATTAATTTTTACAGATTTTTAGTAAGAAAGGGAAATGGGAGAGTTGCTCAGGTTTACCCTACATTTCTTTTCACTGTGTGGTTTTGATGAATCATCTAAATAAAATTTTAAGTTTTATTTTGATGTGGTCATCACTCACTGTGGTTTAAAAACTGCTCCTTATTTCCCCATTTATGTTAGGGCTATGTCAAAAACACTGACTTAGATGTTTTCAGATCAGTTAATGCTGAAGTTTTCTTTCTCAAAACGTACTACTCACATGTCTCTGTATTTCCCATCCCATAGCAGCTGGTTCTAGCCATTTATTTATTTTAAAGTTCCATTTGTGATGCAGTTAGAAGAGACTGTCAGCAAGAGAAAGTCAAGTGGAAAGTTTATTTTGTTTTCCCCCAGTGGGTAAAATCTAGACAAGAAGGGAGCCTGCTGGCAGGGGGCTTATTGGATTTATTTGGTTTATTATTTTTTTTTCTAAAAGTCTTTCCCTCTGAGAGGACAAAGTTCTTCATTTCTCTTTTAAGTGCAAAGCCCAAAGTGGGAAAATTTAAAATATGATTTAAATTTTCTTTTACATGGAAAAGACTAAAGAAAACAGTGATACTGACTGCAAATTTTCTTTAATTTAAAAGAGAGATTGGAATTCCCATGAGGGGACTGCTTGTTTGGATTCATATTTATTTTTTTAATCTATCCCTGGGAGTATGTTAATTTTGATTGATAAAACATGGAATTAGGAGCTCAACAAACACCTGTGGGATTGGGCCACGGAGAGGATGAGAGGCTGAAACCACTGCTAGCTCCACAAACAGAGTGAGGGGGCCTCGTGAGGAAATCCCCTGCCTTAACTGTTGCCCTTGTGCACCTCTGTTGGGCTTTAAATCTCTTCCATTAGAGACTTTTCATGATTTGTGTACAAGTTATGTAAAAACAAAAATAAACAATAACACCTAAAACCAAAAAGCAATTAAAAAAGAACTTTCAGGGTTGAAGAATTTGGGGAAAACTGGGATAAACAAAGAGAGCTAAAATCTTTACTGCAGGATTTCCCAGGACCTGTACTATCCTCACGTACACTGGGAATCTCCAAGAAGAGCTACAATACACAGCCATGCGAGGGGGCCTACACATGGCCGACAGGGAGGTTTTACCCATTTACCACCGGCACCAACATCTCTTGAGGCTGCTCTTCACTGAAACATAATTGAGGAAATGCTCACAATGAAAAAGCATTGATGAAAACACTGAAAAATGCTGGTTAAAATGCAAATCAGATCAGGGAGGCGATGATATCTGAAGCCATTATTAACCAACCTAAGTCTTCAATTCCAATTAGTTTATCAAATTAACTGCAAGTGCCTTGCACAACTCCTGCGGGAAGGAGGTTGGACTGAAATAAATATGACAGGGGCCAGAGGGCACCAATTGAGTTAACTGGGTGGCCTGGAAGAGAGGGTAGATTGATAAAAGAGAGAACATTTCTGAATTTTGAATATTTACTCTACCAGCTCTCATGCATGTAGCAAATAACCTAAAACCAAATAGGAGAAAACAGATGTTCAGCTGATTTACTTAAACACAAGAAGAATCATAAAAATCAAATGATAAACCTTTCTGTATTAATTTAAGCATATAATCAAATAAATAATTGTCGGCAAAAAGTGGGGGTGCTTACGGTTTTCCCAGCATGCAAATGCGGTTGTCGGTGTGTGGAGAACTGACATCAAAACTCAAGGTTCAGCTGGTTCATGTTGACACCACCAGTGGCACCGAATCTGTTTCCTGTCGTTCTTTTGCACATAGTTAAGTGATATTTCCCAGTCTCTCCTCGAGCTAAGTGGATCTACATGTTTGGGTTCTGGCCAGTGCATTCTGGGCAGAAGTGATATATGCCATCTGCAGTCCTGGCATGTACAGAAAGTCCATTTTTCTCAGCCCTCCCACCTGCCAGGTGTATGCTGCCAGGGCAAGAAGAAGACAGTCGTCCCAGGATTAAAGCAGCCTGAGTTTCTGAGTCACTATTTGGAGGAGTGTCACCAAGCGTTCATACTGCACTTTGTATAGGTTAGAAATGAACTTCTATTTTGTTAAGCCACTGAGATTTTGTTTTGGTTAGCATGGTTTACATTAATTACTCTGGCCAACACAAATTCAGAGACTAAGTTAGCTGTGGGAGCTAAATCTAGACTAAGCTGCTGGTTGTAACTCGTTCTTTTCATATTGACTGTAACAGGACGTACCTTATTTTACTCCTGCCTTATCCTATGGAAAATGCTTTAAAATCAGATTATGTAAGATTAGCTGTAACATGTTCCAGCTTTCTAATATCCCCCACTGGTATCCTGCTCTTCTCTTCCATCTGCTGCATTGGAAGTGACCACCTAAACGCAAGTGCTCAAATTCCACCGCGGTGTGTTTTGGGTCATATACAACTTACATAGCTGTGGGAGTTAGGTTCCCCGGCGATGAAGTGGAGAACTGCCCCTCAGAGGATGCAGCCTGAGCAGAACTCCGCCAGGATCTGCTGACCTGGTGACCTTGCACATATTTACACCTTGGCCCTTAGCCCAGCCCTGCACAGCTGGCCGCCGCAGTCCTCAATACTTCAGGAACGTCTCCCAAGACAATTCCATGAAAGTAGGAGCTGGTAGGAAAACAAAGATGAAATTAATGTCAACCTTGCTTAGGAATTAAATGAATTTTCAGGAACAGGAACTTTGCCAGACACGCTATGATTCCATCTCCTAACACTCAGAATGAAGAGGTTAAGAGATTATTTGTGTGTGTGTTTACATCTGGTGAATGTCTCATTTGATAAGAATATGTATTTGATTCTAAGTGTGAATGGCTTCTTTTGGTGAATAAATACTGTAGTTCCTGTGCAGAGGAACTCATAAATTGACTTGTCTTTTTTTATAGCCCGTGGTGAATTTCAATTGACAGGTCAGGTATTTTGAATTATGCAAAATGTAGCCCTAAAAAGAGGAATAGATCTAGGTTTTGTGAGCCCAGAAACTTATACAATTTTGACAGCCTTTGAAAAAAATTACATATAAAAGTAAATATTTATTTAGAAGGAGAAATGAAATCACAGTGAGTTGCAAATTTAAAGTTGACTGCCATAAAAATCTCAAAATCCAGAAACCTGATAGTTCTATTAGTAGATTAGTAGTAGATTGACTAACATAAGCTATACTACTTTTTCATGTATTTTGGGTTGTATACTCTTTGGGCATTTCATTATGTAAGAATGACTTTGTAATATTTTCTGTATAGAAAAATAAAAAGATATTTTTTTTCTCTTCTTCAGTGTCTTTAGTGTTATTAATAGGTTAAAAGGTTCTTTAGTCTCACACCTTGTTATTGGTAATTTTATGTAAATAATTAAAATTGCTAAATTTGGGGAAACTTCTAACCTATCCCTTTCATATGTGAGATGTTATGATTGAAAAAATACCTCTACAGACTAGCTTCTGGTTCCCTACTAGGAAACCTTGCTTCTTGTCACTACCCACTACCCATGTTTTTCTGTTTTATTATGACATGATCTATGGCCCTACACTTTTGTAACACAATGCTGGGTAGTAGGAGTATTCCTGAAAGCCATTCTTGCATTGGGATGACTAGCAATAATTTAATTACATGTGGGGGCAATGGCAAACCAAATAAATATATTTCATAAAACTCTAACTAAATGTGTCTTGTAAGTCAACATCCCCTGAACTTTATATTAAAAATGCCTATGGCTAGCATTACCCTTAAATTCCAGTAATCACCTCTGCTGCCCTAGATGCTGTACCTTAGGAAATTATATGCTTTGGGGTGCTTTCCAAAAAATTGTTTAAGTTTTTCTCTAGTTCCTGAGATTGGCTGGAACTGGCAGTACCATATGGATGAAGCACCCTGACACTGGACCTGGGCTTGCAAGGCCTCTGGTCTTCATTTCAACCTTTGTATGCTTTCTGACCTGTGATTTCATGTATGGGGTTGACCAGATGCCCCAGTGATCTGTGGCACTCAGGCTGTAGCGTGGCCTGGTGAGTGGGTTTCACTCATTGCCAATGTGGCATTTCTTTCATGACATTTTGTTATATTGGACCACCAGAATAGTGACAACACACTGATTTTGGGTGATCTCAGTTATGTCAGACACAGAATGAGTTTGTAGCTCACTGTTAACCCATAGGCTTGAGTTGGGTATGGGCCTGTGTATCAGCTCTCACCAGCTCTTGTTCTAGCTGTTCTAACTGTATCTCACATAGACCCTTACATTTTCTAAGATTTTTAAAAAATAAAATTATTTATACAGACAAAGACCAGACAAAAGTATTTGCCTGGGGCCCTGAACATCCTATGGGTAACCTGATTGTGGCTACTTTAGCACAACCTGACAAAATAATGCAAAGCAGGGTAAATTTGATGGAAGGAGATGCCCGTTTAGCTGATTGAGGTAAAAAAAATTTGGGGTCAATTTTACAAAAATATATGGCCACTGAATATCTTGTTAAATCCCCTTCCAGAGCCTTGGATGGGACCCATACAAGTGAGAGCTCTGAAACTTCACTGTAAATCTTCTTCAGCTTATTAACTTGATTCTGCAAAATGGTAGTATTCTTAAGACTATTAATGATGCTT
>PVIA01006825.1:0-91590 GCA_004024845.1 Tonatia bakeri
CCACTATGGAAAACAGTATGGAATTTCCTCAGAAAACTAAAAATGGAACTGCCTTTTGACCCAGCAATTCCACTGCTAGGATTATATCCTAAGAACCCAATTCTGAAGCACCAATCCAAAAGAACTTATGCACCTTGATATGTTCATAGCAGCACAATTTACAATAGCCAAATGCTGGAAGCAACCCAAGTGCCCATCAGTAAGTGAATGGATCAAAAACCCACAGTACATCTACACAATGGAATTCTACATAACAGAAAGAAATAGGAGCTCCTACCCTTTGTGACAGCATGGATGGAACTGGAGAGCATTATGCTAAGTGAAATAAGCCAGGTGATGAAAAACAAATACCATATGATCTCATAATTAACAGGAACCTAATCAATAAAACAAACAAGCAAGCCAAGTATAGCCAAAGACATTGAAATTGAGAACAGGCAGACAGTGATTAGAAGGGAGAGGGGAAGGGATAATGGGGGAAAACAATGAAGGGTTTACAGGAACAATTATAAAGGACATATGGCCAACAACAAGCTGGGGTTTGGAAATAGGGGAGGGATATGGGGAGGGATAGGGTGGTAGGGAGGGGTGGTTGGGAGAGGTAGGGGGAAAAGGCAGAAAACTGTACTTGAACAACAATAAAAAAAGGAAAAAATTATTTGGACTTCAGTTGAATTAGTACCCTATGAAACTGTCAGAAATAAATGTATATGTTAAAAAATAGATCTAATGTGAGCATTTCTTAATGATAAACCTACCCAGTCTCTTCAGATGCAAATTGTTTACATTGACTATACAATGATTCAGGTGGAAAAATACAGGGTCCAGCAGAAGAAAAGCCAGGTTGAGTATGGTTGGCAGGGTATTCATATGGGTGTAATAATTAATAATGGGTATAACTGTAATTAATATGGGTGTTGTTGGAAGGATGAATTAATATTGGTATAAATAATTTGCAAGTCTGCAAATAGTTTTAATTTGAACCTTTCAGCTAAAATGTCATATGGTGTTCTTGAGTATTACATGTTTATGATTTTATAATAAAAGAAAGGCATTACTTGTGTCCAACCCTGTATAATGGCCAAAGTTAACTTAAAATGACATGTTATAATTATTTTATCTATTAAGACATGACTAATGTCTTTAAAAGCTTTTTCATCTTTCTCATTACATTTTACCTCATTTTGTGTGAGTTTGCTTAAAACAATATTTTAATGTACATTTTATAATGAATTTAGAATAATAAAATTTGTGATTGAGGGTGTGCTTGATTTTCTAAAATACTACTTTATTTATCTATGTTTTCCATTCTGTGATACCTCATTTATGTAATAGTTGCTCAAAACAATTTATATATCCATATAAATCTTTTTTTAATGGAAGAAAGCTTTATTGACTGCACCCTTTAAACTCAAAAGATTACAGCAATTACTGAATTTGTTATAGCATCTGACTCCTCATATCTGGCCACCTAACCAAACTTTAATGTTAAAAACCATTATTTCCTTTTACTTGAACAGTAAAATAACAATAAAATGTAAGAACAAGAAGAATGAATAAGGCGAAGTTGGTTATATATCTTCTAATGTAGTTTAATCAAGGAAAAAAGTACTTCTTTGCACTTGATAATTTTCCTTATAGAAATTGATCTTCAATGAATTTAATATCTTGTTTTGTTTTTAATTTTGGTAAATAGATTTCTGGCTTTGTAACTATTCTAACAATTCAATTATAAATGTTTTTTAAATTTTCTTTGTAATTTTTATACATTTCACCTGTCTTCCTTATTCATGTTCAATTTAATTCTCTTTATGATAATCATATCATTTTAGTATTTTGACTTCTCTTTCAAATAGTTTTAAAATCTCATTATCCATCTTTACATAAATTTGTTCTCAACTATCTCTCCAAATTGTTATATATTACATTTTGTATCACTGCCTTATTTTATTCAGATTATCTTTTTATTGCCTTTTAACTGAAAGGGTCACCCAGATTTCTTTTTTATATTTTAAAAACAGTTGTATGTCACTACTGTGATAATATTTTTCTACAGATATGTAATTTTAAATACAATGTGAGATGGAAAGGTGCAGTTTCTTACAAACATTTAGATTAATGTAGTAGTTGGTAAGGATTCACTCTTTATGCAAACATCTTACTCAGATAGACTCTTTTATTATCATTTTTTAATATAGTTGGCATTCACTATTATATTAGGTTCAAGTGTTACAACATAGTGATTCAACATCTATATATTTTACAAAGTGATGACCATGATAAGTCTAATAACCGTCTGTCATTGTACCAACTTATTACAATATTATTGACTATATTTTCTGTGCTGAGTATTACACACTGTGGTTTATAGGGGTAGGGGATGGGGGAATGGGCAAAAAGGGTGATGGGCATTAAGAGGTATGAAGTTCCAGATAGACTCTTTTAAAAGATGGAAGGTAGGTTGCTACATCAGGGAGCTTAGCACAAAGTAGGATGTTGGGAATGTTTAAAATGCAGAATGAGAATGTAATGTAGAAAATGGACATACTTAATCTGAATTTTGCATTTACTTATGTTTTCATAAGTATACTAATAACTAATAGCAGATTTTTATATACTGTGTGTAAGTGTTTCCCATCACTCACATCAATCAATTTATCATGCAGCTTTATAGATTTGTATTGTCTGAATTTTAAGGTAGGCATCTTGTTATTCAGCATTCTGTAGAGTTTTATCAAAGTCTCCCATATCCAAGGTAAATTATAATTTATGGTATAACACAAAGGAGGACTTGAATATTTTCAAATATTTTACCAATTCCCACGACTTTTTAAGAGTATGTTGCATATCACTTTCTGCCTAGCCCCGTTTTCTCCTCTTTAAGGACACCCTGATAATACATGTATCCCACCAGGCCTTAAAGGTCTAACTGAAGAAGAGGTGATGATTCTCCTTTATCCTTTCTCACATGGATGGTAAGTACCTATATTTTACAAGAAAAACTATCACAAGAATGCTACTTGTTTATTATAGCAGAAGTCATTGATTGATTTTTATGTACTATGTTATCTTTCTCTGTGCTGTAATTATATACCTATACAACATATAACACCTTTTTTATTTTAATCTCAGGGAAAGAAAGGAAGAAGTCAATGGCACAGTTATAGTGCTATAGAAAACTGGCTCATATCATCAATGGACAGCCAGGCTGTGAGTGTAACCTGTAAAACTTGAGAGATAAAGATCAGGAAAAGGACAACCAGGTTAGAGAAGGGCCACATTCTTTAATTGAAGCCAACAACTCATTACTGATATGATTAAGGTACCTCCCAGAAGTCATTAATAAATGTAAATGAAGATGGAAATTTAAAAATTTTAATATGAAAAGGGAGTATGTTGAAATGAGAAGAATGATATAATAACAGGTGCCAACTCAGTGATGATCATCAAACAGCCTAAGGGAGCAAACCAGAAGTTGAGGAAGAACTTATCAGTATTTCTCTAGCACATCTATAGGATGAGTGTGCTCTCATTCTAAGTAATCAGAAGTATCCCTAAATTGGTATATAATTAACAGGACTACCATAGATGATTAAATTCACCCCCATGAAACTTCTCAATTCTCAGAAATAAATTCTGTATTTACCAAGCATCTCAATGTTTTGTTTTGTTTTGTTTCTTTGGTGGGGGGTAAGGAATCTTGGAGTAGTTTATCTAAAAAGAAATGCAATGGCCATTATTAATATTTCCTTTAAATATACTTAGTGTGGTCAATCATTGATTTTCAGCCTTACAAATTTGTCTCCTGGGTAAATGAATATACACTTATTTATAATAAGTTTGCTTATCAGGAACTACAAAAGAGACTAAGTAGTAATCTGAGATTGAGTGTGAAAATCCAAATGTCTTTCTCTGCTCTGTCACTACCTTCATACTTGCCAGCATTAGACTTTCTAATATTCAATTACTTTATATTTTTGTTATTACTAGGTACGTATTTACCTTAAAAGATGTTATGTTTAGTATATAGTATAAGGAATAACAATACTTCTAAATATGTGAAGAACAATACAAACACTGGGTTTCTGTTTGTGTATTTGTTGTTTGTATATTAAACACCAGAAAATATAATTAAAAAATCGAATCTCTAAAGCATAATGTGCATAGTGATGCAAAATCTAAATATATACTCATCTTAAATCTACCCTGGAATAACAGCCCATGTAGCTGTGGGACCCTAATAAAATTTAACAACACGGAAGAAAAGTTGAAGAAATATAAGGGTTTTTTCTTGTCTAAGAAAAAGGAAAGGAGGAAAAAGCTTAGAAAATGTGGATTTTCATAAACAAAATGTTCACTGGAGATCCCATCACCTTTCTCTTTGTTCCTGTGCTCTCTTCACTTATCAGGGACCATGATTCTTTCCTTCATTTTTTCATAACAAGGTTCAGAGACCATCAATAATGGGTGATCTATGAATACAATTAACATATTTTACTCATTGCAGTATTTGCAGAACCTATTAAATAAATTTTAAAATGCACGATGTTCAATTAATATTTTGTACAAGTCCCCAAATAAATGTAGTCATGACTCCATAGTCAATGTCTTTCATTCTAATGCTTTGTAGTCACTCCTAAAGGTCAAAAGTAACATGTAAACATGGTTTTTGCACAGCAGTTGAGAAAGATTGTGTTGGTATTTCAGCATGTATGTGGTCACTTTTCTTCCTATTGTAATCTGTTTTCTCTCCCTTTCAATACCCTTAGTTACTGCAAAACAGGTAAGATAAACTAGATTATTCTAGTAATAATACTTACAAATTTATCTTTAATACTACACTTTGCTTTGAAACAAATTTATAGAAATAAAATTGCAGAACAGAATAACACCACTGTATTGAATTACTTTCTGTGAAAAAGAGATAATGTATACATTACATTAGAGATTACATAAGAGATACATATATATGAATATATGCAATTTTATAGATATCCCTATTCCATTTTCTAACTGCTTGACATTGGGCATGTCATTCATTTCCATCACTTATAAAATCAGGATATTAATTGTATGTATTTTTTACCATTGGCAAGTTCATCAAATGAGATGAACACAGTGCACATAAACAACATTTCACAAGGGGTGGCACAGAGTAAGAACTTAGTAAATATTAACTACTCTAGAATTATGACTTGTATGTGTTTTGTAGGACAAGATCAGCTAGAGGATGAGATTACTAGTATTTTTTATTTATCTATATGAGCTATCCTACATTTTTAGTGCATGTGGATTATTATTATAATAAAAATAGCCCTGGCTGGCGTAGCTCAGTGGATTGAGCGCTGGCTGCGAACTAAAGCATCGCAGGTTCGATTCCCAGTCAGGGCACATGCCTGAGTTGCAGGCCATGGCCCCCAGCAACCGCACACTGATGTCTCTCTCTCTCTCTCTCTCTCTCTCTCTCTCTCTCTCTCTCTCTCTCTCTCTCTCTTTCTCCCTCCCTTCCCTCTCTAAAAATAAATAAATAAAATCTTAGAAAAAAATAAAAATAAAAATAAATCTATTTTAATTTTGAGATAAATATATTTTGTGAGATATGCTTTGAATTTTGCATATTATACTATTGCAGTTGAATCAAGTGACTTTTTCTTCAACCAGTCCTACAACACTAAACATTCAAGTCTTCTGTACGAAATTTATCCCAACCTCCTTTGCTTCATAAGAGCTATGGCTACATTTTTTAAACATAAAAATGAAGACTTTTGTCAGCAAATAAGAAAATTCTGCAGAATTGCACTTCTCTTTTGATATATATTATTACTAAAGATAATTATGAAATTAATATGTGATATAAGAATGTTAATTTATAAAATTATGAACAATTATAGGAAAAATGGACCTAATTACTAAGTTATTTGGTTCTTAAAGTTCTATAGTACAAATTATTTCAGGCCTTTTGGGGATCAGGGCTGCTCGTTATTCATCTTTATATCCCCTAGTGTATAGTGCATGATAAAGCAAGTATTTAAATAGAATTACCCAAGAAAATTCTCATACAGTAAGGTTCCTTATTGTAAAATAAGATTTGATGATTCAAAGATAAAAACAAAAAATAAAACGATTCATTTATTCTATTTCTCTCATATCTTCATTGTGCCAGACATCAAAGGTGATACGAAATATATGTTTAAAAAAACTCTATATGTCTGAATTTTAGACTTACCATTGAAGGGTACATGGCATTAACTAATTAATATAATGTTCTTCCTAAAGCATATAAAAGTATTTCCTATATAATAAATGTTGCCATGTCTCTGTGTAAAAAAATAAATAAAGGTAACCCAATTTTAAGTAAATTCAGAAATTGATGGAGAACTACGTTTGCACAAAAACCTGTGATTTTGCTTCTATATGTGGCTATTTTATCAGAATGAGCCTTATACCTTATTAAGAATTCAGAACATAGTTTTAAGAAATTCAATATCTGGAGGACTATACAGAAGGGATGAAAGAAGCCTAGCCTCCAGGAGGTGACCACTGTCATGCCAACCAGAGCAAACAAAGCATCTGCTAACTCATAAATGCTGTGAAGGGTCCCTAACTAGCAGTATCGTTTCTTCATGATAAATTCAGTCTATCTTTTCTACATGAGCTTGGAAACATTACCGAACTCAAAAGGGGCATGGGTGGAAGAATCACTTCTGAGAGCTGTCACCTACTTCCTGTTGCTAAGGAAACCACTTCCATTGTATATGTTCAGAATAGCAGGTTCCTTTGAATCCTGCCTTTCAAGCTCTATTTTTTTAAAGCAATCGTATAGATATAGAACCCATATTTTGAAATGGACATCAACTTATTGTATGTTTCTCTCTGGTGAACATGTCTCTCCAATTAAAGGTAATACATAGATAGATATAGATAGAGATGATATAGATATAGATAAAAATATCAGATAGACAACTTCTTTTTGTTGTTTTCCATTTTATAAAATTGCCAGTGCCTTTCCAGTACACAAGAGTCAATAAATCTAAGATATTCCTAATACCTGTGAATATGTATCTCTTAACATTGGATGAAATAATTGACAACTTTTGATATTTGATAGGACTGGGAACATATTTAATTACTCCATAGTGATAGTAATTGCTTAGAGATCCTTCACTGACACAATGTGTGTCTTCTTTCTCATATAAAAATATTGTGAAAATGCCCAACATTTGCTTGTTTAAACATTTTGTGAAAGGGTTAGCTCATATGCCAGATTTCAATAAATTGGCTTTCAAAGATAAAATACAAGAATTGGAGTTCTATTAAATCACAAAGATTGCTATGTGTTTTCGCCAGCCATTAGAAACAGCATGTGCGGACATTGGCCATTCATGCTTGCTGATTTCATAACTTGGATTGTAAATGTTGTAATTATATGTTGTAATTCACATTATACAACTGAGAATCATAGCCCATTATTACAACATTCTCATTAATTTCTTGTTTATTTGAGATCTTTCAAAGAATTCCTTTGAGCACCCATCATATTTTTAATTATACTCTTTATATCTCTTCAAAATATTTTGGACCTGTCTTATACCCTTTGATGTGCATGGTGCCTTAAAACCACAGACTACAAAACCAAATTACATCACCACAAAGTTAAAATGGTTTTGATTATTGAATCTATAAAATAATTTCCCTCTCTTGTTGATGCCTATTCAGTGATTATAGCTCCTAATGAAAAAATTTGTTTTCAATTTCAGTTCTAGAGAACTGAAAGCATTAAATTGGCTTATTTAATTGACTTGTACAATTATGTACTCTTATGCTACCTTATGTGACTCGTGATGGCTTTCAGTCTAACAGTCACTGATATAATGCCATATTTCCTGCAGAGACAAGAGTGTTTTATGCACAAATAGAAATGTTAAAGCATGAACATGTCTTAATTTCAAGGAGACTATTTCACTGATAAGCATAAAAATACTTAATTTAATGTATTCACTTATTTTTTTACAATAGGTGTTCAGTAAAGGTATTTGTTCAGTAATATTGAACATTAATTTTAATGAAGTAAAATTGCATATTTGTATTTACCTACTACAATCTGGGAGCATATTGAGAGCTTCCCGCTTGTACTTCTTATCAGTTGATTATTAATTGATTTAAAATTTTGATATTCAATACTATTTCATTCCTTTGAGATTCATATTCATTCTTATTTTATTAGTCAGTAGTGTATTGGTGCTTTGATTTTAAAAACAAAACAATTGCTTTGGTTCATCAGTTTTCTATTTTGCCTCTGGTAGTATAATGTTCAATGACTTTTGTTGGCTTATTGCATTTTAATTAGCAAGATGCTGTGTGCCTTTTGTAGCATGCTGCTATGCTACCCTTAATTGAAATCTTTCTCTTGTGTCTGAGATCATTATATCACCTTGATGCCTGGAAATGCTGCTCTTAGGGAGTGTATGGTAATATTGCATTAGTCCTTTGAAGCTGGGAGTTTGATTAGCAGGACTTGATCTGACTCTTAGCTCTAGTTCTTCAAATGAAATTACAAATTACCTACTTAACTCAATACTGTATATATGAAGATACTTAAATACCACTTACTAGATAAAGTGAAATTTTACAGTGGGAAATTATTTCCTTGCACACACTTTGATTTAAAGGTCACAGCTTTGGAATGATAAAAATATTACTCCCTATTTTGAACCCAATGAAAAACAGTTTTAAAAGCAAGAAGAGGTAATAAGATCATTTTTGTTATCCCCCTTTCCTTTACTTTAGAGTATTTCAAAGCACATTCTAAATTACTGTTTCTTACTTTGTGGGTTTTCCCCATGCTTTTTCTAACACTCTAGTACACATTACTTTTAAGAGTACTCAGAATGCTTCTCTGGGGTGATTTGATAAAACATTTATTACAATTATATCAAAAGGAAAATAATCAGAGATGGAGAAAAAACATTTTTCAAAACCTGCAGGAATCCTTTGTCAAGGTAAGAGTTTTAAAAAAAATTACAAATAATAAAAAAAAATAACTCATTATGCACCTTAAAGATTGTAGAAATAAAAGTGATCACAAAACACCCAAGAGTTTAAACACCACTTCCTACCATGGAGGAGAGGAAGATCACAGGGTAAGTATAGTTTGCATAGTGACAGAAAAGAATTTTCAAAGATACAGGATCCAGAAATAATTGTTTTTCCTTGATCATTATTTTTAAAGAGGATAGAAATATATGCAGCAGGAAGAAATGTAACATTGCTAACAAACTGTCCTCTTTCCTTTAACAAACTTAAAGTGGCCAATATATAATTAATTACACTATGAAGAATCTAATGGTCAGAGAGGAGCTGGATCATTCCATGACCTTCAGGGCAGCCACAGAGTCTGAAAGTTCTCACCCGGCAAGGATCTGGGTGTTGCCAGGGGTTGTATCTCAAGAGCACAGTGGCAGAAGGAAACCTTACAGTGAAAAGACTGGAAATAAAAAGACATAAAGTTAGTTATGTTCTTAGATGATGTAATTGTAAGTGATTTTCTTATTCTTTGTGATAATCTGTATTGTATAAATTTTCTACAATGAACAAATGTACTTTGTTACATTTTTCCTGAAGTTATTTGAGAAGTCATTCATTAAAAAACTGGCTGCAGAAGGAACAGGCTGTACATTCTCATTAATCAAGTCTTTGTGTGGAGGGTGGTTCAGCCTATAAAACAGTGAGTAATACTAGCTGAAGCATTAGTTTTAATTTTTTTCCCTCATAAAGGGAGTGGGTCATGGGCTGGGTGGAGGAGGGCAAAGGGGGAAAATTGGAACAACTGTAATATAATAATGATTAAAAATATTAAAAAGAAAAAATTGCTTATGTGTGGTTTTTTGTTTTTTTCATTTTTTTCTTTGCTCAAGAAAAGAGGAAAAAATCTCATGGACACAGAAAATAGTGAGGTGATTACCAGGGAGGGATGTGTAGGGGTGGTAAAGGAGGGTATAGAGGGGATAAGTAGTGATGGATGGGCACTTCACTTGGGGTGGTGAACACACAATACAGTGTACAGATGATGTATTGTAGAAGTGGGTACCTGAAACTTGTATAATTTTGTTAACTAGTGTCACCTCAATAAATGTAATACAAAGGAAACAATAAAAAAAATGCATCTACAGGTCTTTACAGAAAGTATCCAGCTATGTACTAGGAAAAAGAAACATTTACTGAAGAAGATATAAGGTATAAGAAACACTGTACATAGGATAATGACACTTCAGTCCCCTTCAAAGTAGGTGCCTTGGGACCTCACATAGTTCTCCCAGCATCTCTTCCACTGTTCAAAACACTCTGTAAAATCCTTTATTGGAATCACCATCAGCTACCCTGATGTATTTTCTTACATCTCATAGATAGTCTGAACTCTCTTTCCTTTCAAAGGTGATTTTAGTTTTGGGAAAGGCCAGAAGTGGCAGGGAGCCAAATCTAGTTCATTGGTAGTGGTTTGAATCAAGTCATTAGCAACTGCAATGGCACAATGTTCCTTCTGCTCTGGTAGCAGAAGCCATGGAATGAATTTTGCCATGACATGTTTCATGCTAACATCCTGCATCAAAATCTCAGAGACTAGTTTCAGTTTTTGGAATCCCCAGATCAGCTTCTAATTCTCATACTGGCAATTTCCAGTCTTTGTAGATTTCACCCTGTATACATTCAATATTCTCAGGTGTTCTGGTTAGAGGCTTTCGAGAATGTGGATCAGTTTTGACAGATTCTTAACCACCTTTGAAACAACTGTACTACACTTTTATTTGTGATGCACTCATTGCATCATCCTGGAAAGCCTTCTGAATCATCTGAATAGTTTCTGCAGAGGAATGTTCAAGCTTAACGAAAAAGTTGATGCAAAAATTTGTTACTCTATTTGCTCAGTCATTTTGAATGTAACAGCCATGCAATACACGTGCTCACTCAATGGTGTCTACTGCCCCCACTGACTAGTACAGTGAAGTCGTCTTTGTTCAGGCACATGTATTCCAGTCTACTATCCTTGGCTGCCAGGTTATGTTGATGTCATGCAAACCATTCTCATTATATTTACAATGACTGGAATATTTCCAGACAGACCTCATATGTGATGTTAGTTGTAATATGTGTGACCTAAATTAAAATCTTAAGTTTTAATACAATATTTTATAAATGTTGTGTGAGGAAAAAGATTGCCTAATTTAACCTGTTAGTCATCACATATACAAATGCAGGGAACTATTGGTTTATCATTTGTAGTAATGATAGCATAAACAGTAAATAAAATAATGATTCAGATAAATCTTGGCTATCTTATCTGGGTGCATATACTCGTATGTTGGAGTGGATTGAAATTTTTCATAAATTTCTTCATTACAATATAAAATTAAAGACTCAGGCTATATTATAATATCTGTATGTGTATATACTTGTATAAGTATATGTGTATATATAAAATCTTATAAAATAAAGATATTATTGGGCAATCAATACAAAAAACGTGTATTAGATTGAACCACATGAAACTGTCATTTCTTAGGTCAAAAGCACTTGCATATAAGACTATATACATATGGTACATTTGCTATTTAAAGAAAAACTGGTTTCTGCTTTTACAAAAGACAGCTTATTTATATGTTTATCACATTGATAAATAAATATTATACTGTATAAAACATTAATTTTTAAATTGTTACTCAATAAATCTAAGAATATACTGATAGTATTTCTTGGAAATAAATATATGACTGATTTGAATATACAAAAATAAAAATATTAGCTAGCTATACTTAGAAGCTCATTAAAAACAAATAAAATTTTGGTGATCCTCCCAGAGGAACATTTCCAAATAAGAGAAAAAGAGGTTTAATTTATTTTTAATTTGGGTAAACTAATGCTGACTTAATATTTTTCAGTTTATGAGCCTACAAAAATATTAAAATATACTTCATACATGAGTCATGAATCTTCAAACTTTAAAGTGCCTAATTTATAATAAAGGGGATAGTGTGCCATATTATTTCAAATATCTGAAACATTAGATTGGACAATATTAAATTGCCTATATTTAATCACCTTTTGCATACAGATACAACAATGTTATAACCTAACTGATGGAATTGATAAGAACTGTTTCTGAGCAGAATTCTGGGGCATGAATTTCAAGTACATGGGAAATGGACAATACGCCACACAACTTAAATCTGTACATGGTGTTAGATGAACTGCGTGAAAATGTGAATA
This sequence comes from Tonatia bakeri, assembly GCA_004024845.1. Lineage (NCBI taxonomy): Eukaryota > Metazoa > Chordata > Mammalia > Chiroptera > Phyllostomidae > Tonatia > Tonatia bakeri. Next base: position 12,262 of record PVIA01006825.1, read on the forward strand.
CTTGACCAAAAAACAAACAAAAACCCACCACCAGCAACAACAAAATACTACACCTTGACATATCATATTCAATCTTGGGAAAATCAAGATAAAATACATCATACTCAATGGGCAAAATCTGAATGCTTTTCTCTTAAAATCAAGAACCAGACAAGGGTATTTGCTTTCAGCACTCTTATTCAACATAGTACTGGAAATTCTAGCCACAGCAATAATACAAGAAAGAGAAATAAAAGGGCATCCAAATTAGAAAGGAGAAAATAAACCTGTCATTATTTGAAGATGACATGATAGTGTACATAGAAAACACTAGAGTCTCCACCAAAAAACTATTCAATCTAATAAGTGAATTTGGCAAAATAATGGGATACAAAATCAATATTCAGAAATCCATGACATTTCTGTACAGCAACAATGAACTATTAGAAAGAGAAACTAAAAAAAAATCCTATTTACTAAAAGAAGAAAAATAAAGTACTTAGTAATAAATTTAAACTAGGAGGCTAAAGAACTGAACTTAGAAAACTATATATCACTGAAGAAAGAAATTGAGGAAGATACAAATACATATACCATGTTCATGGAATGGAAGAATTAGCATCATTAAAATGTTCATACTACCCAAAGCAATCAATAGATCCAATGCAATTCCTATCAAGGTTCCAATGACATATTTCACAGATCTAGAACAAATATTTCAAAAATTTATATGGAACTCAAAAGACCCCAAATAGCCTCAGTAATTTTGAGAAAGAAGAATAAAGTTGGAGGGATCACAATACCCAATATCAAATTATACTACAAGGCCACTGTAATCAAAACAGTCTAGTACTAGCATAAGAACAGACACATAGATCATAGGAGAGAAAAGAGAGACCAGAAATAAACCCCTGTCTCTATGGTCAATTAATTCTTGACAAAGCTGGCACAGGTATACACTGGAGTAAAAATAGTATCTTTAATAAATGGTGTTGGGAGAACTGGATTGGTACATGAAGAAAGAAAAAAAGAAACAAGACCACCAGCTTACATCATTTACCACAATAAACTCAAGATGGATAAAAGGTAAGATGTGAGTTGTGATACCAGAAGTCCTAGTGGAAAACATGGACAGTCAGACATTGCCTATCCCATATAGCAATATTTTTGCCAATATCAATCCTAGGGAAAGAGAAAAAAAGGAAAACATAAATAAATGGGACTATGTAAAATTGAAAAGCTTCTGCATGGCAAAAGAAATCATCATCAAATGAAAAGTGAACTGACTGTATGGAAGAACACATTTGCCAATGATACATCCAACAAACATTTAATCTCCAAAATATATAAAGAACTCACTTGACTCAACACAAAGAAGAAAAACAATCCAATTATTAAATTTGCAATGGACCTGAGTAAACATTTCTCCAAGGAGGATATACAGATGACCCATAGAAATATTAAAAAATGCTCATAATCACTATCCATCAGAGAGATGCAAATTAAGACCACAATGAGATATAACCCCATGCCTGTCAGAATAGTTGTTATTAATAAATCAACAAACAACAAGTGCTGGTGAGGATGTGGAGGAAAGAGAACCCTAGTGTACTCTTGGTAGGAATGCAGACTGGCATAGCCTCTATGGAAAACAGTATGGAATTTCCTCAAAAAAATAAAAATGGAACTACCTTTTGACCCAATGATTCCATTGTTGGTAATATACCTTAAGAAGCTTGAAATACCAATTCAAAAGAACTTATGTACCCCAATGTTCATAGCAGTGCTATTTACCATAGCCAAGTGTTAGAAACAGCCTTAGTGCCCATCAGTAGAGGAATGTATTAAAAAACTGTGGTACATTTACACAATGGAATATTATGCAGCAAAAAGAAAGAGTGAATTCCTATCTTCTGTGACAGCTTTTTTGGAAATGGAGACTGTTATGCTAAGTGAAATAAGCCAGGTGGTGAATGACAATACCACATGATCTCACTTATAAGAGGAATTTAATGAAAAAAAAATAAACTAATGAGCAAAACAGAACCAGAGACATGGAAACATGGAACAGACTGACAGCTGCCAAGTGGTGGGTGTGATTGGTAAATGGTGGAAAGAAGGGGAAGGAATTAGTCAAAAATATATATGACTAACCCATGGACATGGACAATGATGTGGGGAAGGACTGTGGGAATGGGGGATGGAGTGGACACAGTAGAGCAAAGGGGCAAAATGTGGGACAACTGTAATAAAAAACAATAATAAAAAGAAAATAACCAAAATGGGAACAAATCCTACTGTATATAATCTATCCATTAAAAGGTATAAGTGAAGATTAAGAACTCAAAATGAGAAACTTGGACTTAAAAAGGGCTGACAGTATGTGCAGAAAACAATTAGTTAAATACAATACAAATTTTAGATAAGTTTTAATGGCATTGTAGGTTTGATGTCAAAGGAATGATTTAATAGGTAAAAGTGTTGAAGGGAGAAAAGAGACATTGGGTGCTGGGGAGTCAACATCTGCAGATTAAATTCACACATATAAGAGAAGAAAGGAATTAGAGTAATAAACTAATTTTTTCACCTTTAAAAGTGTTTTTTAAAATAATTACATCACTCATTAATTGAAAATTTGAGAAACATAAATTTAAGTACAATTACTCATTCCTAATTGTATAAATGCATGCTTACATTACAAAATTTTAAATGGAGAACATTATAACAGCAACAACAACAGTAACAACAAAAACAACAACAATAACAACAAATCCAAAGAGCAACCAAAATCTCATGTCAGAAGAATCAGACTGTGTGTGTGGAGAGGTGGGTTGCAGCATGCCAGTGGGTACTTTCATTTCTGTTCACCTCAAGTACACTGTATCCACAATTGAGAGAAGTCACCATATTGTATACAATAATTTTGTTTTATAATTTGTTTTTATTTATTAGTATGTTATAAACCCAAATGCTAACCTAATTTATACATAAAGTTACATTTCCATACAGATATTAAATCTAATATAGTTATTACTCATCTTTAAGCAAATGTTTAAATGTTTTAGGCTATTTTATCCTTAAAATAAATTCTGTTGTTACTATAAAAAGCATTTCTTTAATCCATATGTAGGATATATTCACATCATTCAAACATAAAAATTAAGGTTAAAGAAGTATATAAAACATATTAAAATGTCTTCTTGAAGCCTCTCGTAATTCTTTCCATATGTCAGCACATGTGTATTATTAACCTTTAAACATATACTGGAATATGTAAATAGTTTCTAAACATATCAACCTTATCTTCTTTCATTAATTATAGGAGTATAATGTGCATAATTCTGTTTCTTACATTTTACACTTAAAATTATGTCTTTTAGATTTTATCATATGTTTTTCATAGAGAGCTTTCTCATTCTGTTTTACAGATTCATGGACTTTCAATTTCATTGTATGGTTATTTATAATTTACTTAACCAATCCTCTATTGGTAGACATGTAGGTTGTTTCCAATATTTGTTATTATAATTAATTATTATAAAATGTTGTGTCATTTTAAATGTGTAAGATATATACTTAGAGGTAAATTTGTTGCATCAAAAATTAGAAACTTATTGCTGTGATGATTTCACAACATACAAATTTTGAATTATTTTCTGTACACCTGAAACTAATATAATGTAATATGTCAATTATGTCCAATAAAAAATAAAATATATAAATTTATATTTTGTAGACTAAAAAATTATCTTCCATAGGTACTATACAAGACATTACTCTAATTAGCAATGGTTAGAGTATTACCAATTCTCCAATACAGCAGCATTGCTATCAAATCTTTAACTTTTTGCCAACCTGTTTTGTAAAAACTGCTCACTCACTAACATTTCAATTTGCACTTGATCCTATTTCATAGTTTAAATACTGCTTGTATTTCCTTTTTGGAAATTTTTTAGTCAATATTCTTTATATGTATCTCTTTAGTTTTTGGTCTTTTTTATATTAATTTTAGGGGCCCATTATAGTATATAATTTGAATTTTGACCTTATTCAGTTCATCAGTTGTCCTTTGATATTGTTTATTTTGCTTTAATAGTTTTTCTATCAAGATATAACTTTGTGTATAATATCTTTATGTATAATATCTGGATTTTGTTAATTTTCTAAAATGGTGACAATAGTAGACATTCTTAAATTTTTCCAATATAAGTGAGGTGCCATTATTACAACCCCACAAATTTGACCTTGGGTTTGGGACTGATATAGTTATATATTTTGTCATATTAAGGAAGTATTTACCTATTATTATTTTGCAGGCATTTTTCTTTCATGAATGGTTGTTGAACTTTGTCAATTTTAACTTCTAAAGTGATGTTCCTGTAATTTTCATACCTCATTCTCTTTATAAGATTTTATAAATATATCACTTCATAGAAATGCTTGAATGTTTTCACACATTTTGCAAATACAATTATTTTAAATGGCTTAATAGCAATATTGGAAATATATGATCTTAATTTTGTACATAAATTTCTGATTATACACAATTTTTACAAATTGTGTTTTCATAAAAAATTATCCATATTATTTGGATGAAAATGCAATTTGAAAGAGAGGAACAAAATGTTCATTATAATTTTTAAAAGTATATTTCCATCAATTAAATTTTTGTGTTTGCATTTTTCTATTTTTCTAAAATTCTCATATTTTTTTCAAAGAAAAATAACTTGGAAACATACAAAAAAAATCAGAAATTGTTTTTGGTCTCTTCTCTTATCATAATCATTAAATTTATCTTTTTTCTCCTTTCCTTTCTTTTCTTCTTACTCCTTTATTCCTTTCATTCTATTTTGCTTCCTTTTATCTTCTTTCTACTGGTAAGTAATACAATCCTCATGTCTAGTTTTTTTTGTTAGTAATTTACTCATGTTTTTTCATTGTCAAAATCTGTTCTGCAGGGTTTTTTTTTTTTCTTCCAAGAAGGACTAATGGAAACCTCTTACACTCATTCATGTTAAAAGCTTATTTTAATCTCCATGCCTGAGGGACAATTTTACTGAAAACTCCTTGGGTCATCTGTTTTCATGTTGAAGGCTCTTGTAGATGATCCTCCATTGTCTTCTGACACTGAAATTTTCTACGAAAAAATCTAAAATAATCCAGATATTGTCCCCAGAAAAGTGACCTGATTTTTATAATGGGGCAACACAAAACAATTATCTTTAAACTCTAAAAATTTCATTAGGATATAACGTGGTATAAACTATTCTGAGTGAATTTCCCTGATATATCATGTGTACTTTCAACATACATATTTGTCTTTTTTTGTTTCAGAAATAATATAATTACATTTTAAATACTTATTGTTTGCCTTAATTTAGGTTTTTCTTTTTATCTAAGGGTGGGACTTCATGGCAAAATGTTTGTTTATTCATCATTTTTTTAAATTTTATTTTTATATTTTTCATCATTTGCCTTCATTTCTTTTTTTTTTAATTTTCTGCCTGCCACATTCCTTTACCATGCTTTTTTAAATATCTATTTTTTGAGGGCCCTTTTTCTATTACCATCCCTTCTGTAAAAGGTGGGTTTCTATTTCTGCTTTTATTATTGAGGTTTTATAACTCATGTTTCATTGCTTATCTATTTATAAATTTAATTCATAGACAATAGTGTTGTATTAAGATTTTAAAAATTTTTGCAAAATAATTAGCCATAATTTTCATTTGTTGTGGGATAAGAACATATTCTGACACCTGGTGGGTGTGGTTCAATGGATTGAGTGCTGGTCTGCAAACCAAAGGGTTGCATGTTTGATTCCCAGTCAGGGCAAATGTCTGGGTTGTAGGCCTGGTCTCCAGTAAGGGGTTAATGAGAGGCAACCATATATTGGTGTTTCTCTCCCTCTTTTTCCCCTCTCTTTGCCTCTCTCTAAAAATAAATAAATAGAATCTTTTTTTTTTTAAGTGTCTCTATAAAATATTGCCCTGTCTGGTGTGGCTCAGTGGATTGAGTGCCAGTCTGCCAACTAAAGAGTCACTGTTTTAATTCCCAGTCAGGGCACATGCCTGGGTTGCAGGCCAGGTCCCCAGCAGAGGGCGCATAAGAGGCATCGACATGTGGATGTTTCTCTCCCTCTCTTCCTCCCTTCCCTTCTCTCTAAACATAAACAAATAACATGAACTCTAAAAAAAAAAAAGTGTTTCTGATAAAAATCTTATGTTGTTGTATTTTATGCATTTATTTTTATTGTTGACACTATTACAGATGTCCTCCATTTTCCCTTCTCCACCCAGCCGCTGTACTCCCCCTACCTCAGCCTTCACTACAATGTTGTCTATGTCCATGGGTTTTGCATATATGCATATATGTTCTTTGGCTAATCTCTTCAAAATCTCACAGCTTCCGCCCTGGCTGGTGTAGCTCAGTGGATTGAGCACGGGCTGCGAACCAGGCATCGCAGGTTCGATTCCCAGTCAGGGCACATGCCTAGGTTGCAGGCCATGTCCCCCAACAACCGCACACTAATGTTCTCTCTCTCTCTTCTGAATTCCCTCGCTAAAAAAAAAAAAAAAAAAAAAAAAAAAAAATCTCACAGCTTCCTCCCCTCTGAGATCTGTCAGTGTGTTCCATGTGTCCCTGCTTTGGTTTTATTTTGTTTGTCAGTGTATTTTGTTCATTAGATTCCACATATGTGTGAGATCATATGGTGTTTGTTTTTCTCTGACTGGCTTATTTTGCTTAGAATAATATTCTCCAGGTCCATCCATGCCGTGGCAAAGGGTAAGAGTTTCTGCATTTTTATAGCCACATAGAATTCCATTACATAAATGCACCAAATCTTTTTTATCCACTCATCTACTCTTGGGCATTTGGGCTGTTTCCAGACATTGCCTAAAATAATGCTGCTGTGAACATGGGGTTGCATATATCCTTTCCAACTGGTGTTTCGAGATTCCTAGGATGTATTCATAGAAGTGGGATTGCTGGGTCAAACAGCAGTTCTGTTTTGTTTTGTTTTGTTTTGTTTTGTTTTTAAGAAAACATCATCCTGTTTCACAGTGGCTGCACCAGTCTGCATTCCCACCAGCAGTTCACTAGGGTTCTTGTATTTTAATATTTACTTTTTAGTTGTTACTTTTCATTTTTACTTGTAAAAATTCTCTTGATTACAGATGGAATATCTCTCATACCCCTCACCAATAACAATATATGGCAAAGATGTAGGGATTTTGCAGACATCTTAAGTTTCCTGATTTTGAGTTAATTATAAAAGGGAAACTAACCTGGAATGTCCTAGTCAGATAAGACTTTAACAGGCAGAGTAGGTGATTCTTGGAGTCAAACTTTCTGCTGGCTTTGAGCAAATAAGTTGTGATGTGAGAGAGTTGCAGGTATAGGACACGAGTCCAGCCTCTAAGAGCTGAGAATAGCCTACAGCCCTCTTCAGTTCCTACAATGGGGAACTGAAGACTCGGAACTGCAAAGGAGTGAATTCTACCCACACTTGAATGGACTTTGAAAAGGGCCCCAATTGTCAAAGAACATTACATCCCTGACTGAAACCTCATTTCAGACAGGTGAGATTTAGCTACCCTGTGTCCACACTCCTCACCAACAGAAACTGTCCAATAATAAATTTCTGTTCTTCTATCTGCTGTTGAAATTTGCTATGTAGCAATAGAAAACCAATACCAATGGTCTGCTTGTTCTGTATGTTACTCATTTAACATGCTTTGTTTTTCTGTACTACAGTCTTAAGTTCTTCCTGAAGTCCTTTCTTCTTTTTGTGATAACACAGAAACTTACTTTTCTCTACAAGTGTGACTCACCTCATCACCCCTTGTGTGGCTTTGAATCCTCTGCTTCTGTGAACAACACTGGCTTCAGAAAATTTACTACCATCTGGCATTTCACTGTGGGGACTTGCATCCATTATCAGTCTGTATACATAATACTTACACTACAAGAGATGGTCTTTTTCTCTTAGGAAGTTATGCTTCCTAAGTTTCGCTTAGGAAGTTATATTGCTGTTATGCTCTTAGACGTGCCATTTTTGAACCACAGTTCACTCACCACTTCCATTCATTTCTTTATTCCATCTTTTGCCACTGTTTTCTCATCTCTACTAATTTTGACTAACTTGAATTGTCCTTCAAGAATATATCTTTCTCCTAAATTTATGCAAATTGTAGTTATCAGAGATTTCTCCCCACCATTCCTTTTTTTGTTTTTTGTTTTGTTTTGCTTTGTTTTACATGGTATCCAGAAGACAAAGATGCTGACAAGCAGTTGATACTGACAACCAGTGATATGTTTGTTAATCACCAGAGACAAATTTATCAACAATGATATCAAGTGAGACAAACACTCTAATATTTGGTTGGTGTACATTTTCACCTATAACCCATACAGAGGCCCAGTCATAAAAGAGTACCATGTTTAAATAAACATAGTTTCAATAGCAACCAGCTTACTGAAACTTATTTCAATGTCTTCTGATGTCTCTCAGTTAACAATAGTTTCCTTTTTTCATCCGGGATCCTATCCCCCATGGCCATGCAAATACTCCTCCTCCATTCCTCAACTCAGCCCCCAATCAGTATTGTAATCCATCTATCTATTATCTATCTAATTATCTTCTCCTTGTAATTTTCTTTCCTTTCTAATAATAATTATTCTAGTCTTCCTTGCATTTCCTGCTCATGCTCACTGCCCTTTCCCCATAATAGTGGGGAGTGGGAAAGGAAAGATCTAGGAACATATCTTAAAATTTTACCCCAAAAGTATATATTAAATGTGTATACAATATTTTACTAAATTTCTAACATTTCTATGTATAGCACTTGACTTACTTTTTGAATAGCACCTTCTAAATGTATATTTCAATCTATAGTCACTTTATCTTTCTCTGTGGCTCTAGGAATTTTCTCCTTTTTCTCTTTCCTGTGTTTGCTCCCTTTGCCCCTAACTTTTACCCTCATTTCCACTTTCATAAGTAATTGCTCACAAGTCTTTCTGTTTCTCACCCTTTCACCTCACAGAGCAAAATTACTCTTCCTCTCCTCCCAGAAAATTACTTTCTCTTTCATCTGTACCTTTGGCATTCATTTCCTATGGGGTTTCACCAGGAACAGCAGCAGGTGATGTTAACTGTTTAAAACCCATGGAGGAAAAAAATAATAGACATCTGTTGCCCTGGTTGAAATACATTTAGTTTAGGTGCAGTAAATTGTCACAAACAGATTTTCATTAGTTTTCTAGCTTGATAATTACTTTATCTATTATTAGCATATAAAAATGAGGTTACCTAAAGCACACTAATAATTTTGTTTTGTAGGATTTCTAGCTGTACTGGCCAGAGTCAGAGTAGCCAGGGTGTAACTTTGAAAGAGATAATGTTTGTATCAAGCAACGTTGTTCTAAGTCCAATTCAAAATTTCCATTTGACATGGAAGTCCCTTTCTAAAAACACTCTGTCTCCAGAATCCTTTAACTGCTAAAGCAATGTCCTAACACTGCTGGTTTGAGTTTTTTATGGGCCATTAAGTTGAGTGCAAAAGTCATAAATTATCTGAAAAGCTACCCAAATTATAGCTGTCTGTGGTTTTCGATAAAGGCCAAGAATGTGTTTTTAAAAAACACACCCATTGCATGGAAAACAGCCAACCATGGAAAATATGCCTACTATTCTACTTGTTTAAAATATTCTGAGCCACTTTAATGTTGCTACCAAATTCCTCTTCAAAAAGAAAGTCTTTTTTGATAAAGACTTACAATAAATATTGTCAATATTCTTATTACTTGTGTTCAAAAGAGTACACTATCTGAGAAAGGGAAACCTCTGCTTTAAGTATATTTTGGGGGAAGATCCACAAAAAGCATTTATAAGAAAACACAATTATTCTTTCAACTTCACAAGATCATAAAACTCCAATCTACCTGAGCTAAACTAATGCATCTGAGTCTCATTAATATGCTTAACCAGAACATTTAAACATCAAAGAAAGAAACATCTGTATTCTAAATCAGACTTTATTTTATTTAAGAAATAAAAATCATGCAGTTCTTTTCAATTTTGAGGTCTAACAAATTTCCTGGATCCCAATGCTTTATGAGTTATGATCACAGAACTGTCAAGCCTGGAGACAGTGGAGAGAGCTAATAGCCTTTCTCAGCTAATGAGAGTGAAGGATAGTAAGGGTATTTGTTGTTTATACTGTATCTTATTTAAAACTGTTTTTTCAATACACACCTTTGCCTACACAAAGTAGTAAAATGTTTCTGAAAAGATATAACATTTAGGATATATCTTAAATAAATCTAAACTGAAGAAAACATAGAAATCTTAAAGCCATTTAAATAGAATGTGATATATTATTTACTTGTTTTGAATACTGCATGAAGCAGTGCTCAGAAAACATAACTGTGGTTTTGCCCCTAATAATTACAGAAAACTATGATTGCTATGGATCTGAAAGGTGAAACATTTGTCTTCAAACTTTGATTTTCAGCAAAAACATGCTTTTGCTTTTCCCAGCTGGACTGTTGCAACAAGCACAGATCCATGCTTTGTTGTGAGGGCTCCTAACTCCTTTATCAGTAAACTTATTAAATGATATTATAAATTATTTGTTAACAAGTCAATTAGCAATAAGACCAATGTATTTATGGATATTAACTTGAAATCAGGGGTTAGAGAAAGATGGTAGCAATTTTTTTCAGGCACAGTGTCCATTTAATTTCTGTTTTGTTTTTTTTTAATGGATGGGCTCATTAGAAAATCATTTTGATTTATCCACAAAGGCAGTTGCAAATGTTAACTTATTTTTACCTAACAGCTTACCTTACATGTTCTTGTTAATCGCAATTAAACTGATCTAAAAGCTATAAAGAAGTAATGGAATTGAAAAAAAAATAGTACAAACAAAATCCTCATATTTCTTAAGTGTTAATACAAAAAGCCAGTTTACATTCCAGCCAGTTTATATCTGAATTTTTGGGGGTTCACAAATACTGTTTTAAAGATATCCTGTAATATTGTGGGTTAAGGAATTATTCAGTAAAGTTTCCTTCCCTCCCACCCCCACCAAGAAAGCCCAAGTGTCTTTACTGTTAAATACTACTTATTTCCAAACTTAAATCTATTCTAAGAATTGAATTTGAATAATATCACTGCTATATTTTAAGTACGCATCATTTCTAGTCAACAAACATTACCACAGTTGAACATATAAAAAATAATGGTAAGGTCTCAGGTGGTTTATCTATGTTCTTGAGGAAGAGACATTTAGCTAATAGAATTTGTTTATCTGTATATCAGTATTGAAATGGAAATCTGTTTACCTGTCTTTCTGGTCCCATTTAAATATTCAGTATAAACCTATTTTTCTACACTCTACACATGTAACTTCAAATTTAAAATGTTGAAAATTGTATAGGAATCTTCATAATATTTAGTATATACATACACACATATGTATATATACATAGATACATATGTGTGTGTGTATACGCATATATATATATATATATATAGCATTTTCCAACTCATTTAGTAAGATTTCCTGTCCTCCTTGATTACTTTTAGTTTGTGTAACATACAACTTTTCAGTAAACCTGCGGCTTTTGAATTGGTTGATGTTGCTTTTCTATTTTGTTTAGAGCTCACATTTGTCCTGTTAGCTAACATCTATGTAACCATGCCATATACTTAGTACACAGTGAACACTTGCTAATTCCTTATTTATAAATATTGAGAAATGAAGGAATAGATCATGTATAAAATAACAAGTATGCAATTTTTCTCCTTCTTTAGTAGTGCATGTATATGGCAAAATTTTTTTACAAAATGGTATATCTTCTTTATATTTGTTTGCACTGATTTAACAGCAATATACAGTACACATAAAAACCTAGAAAAATTGAAAAGTTAAGCGTAAGTAAAACCCTTAAATTCATATGTTAAATTGAGCAAATGTCTACTAAAAATATTGCATAAATATCATTTGGGTCCTGGCCAGATAACTCAGCTGGTTAGAGCATTGTTCTGAGATATCAAAGTTGTGGGTTCGATTCCTTGGTCAGGGTACATAAAAGAATCAACCAATAAATGAATAAATTAGTGGAACAACAAATTGATCTCTCTCTCTTTCCCTTTTCTTTCTCTCTCTAAAGTCAATAACTTAAGAAGTTTTAAAAATAAATAAATAAATATCATCTGGTTATAATGCACAGAAAAATACAAGTACAGATATCAAGTACAGTGATGTTAATAACAACAATCTGGGTTTAACTTGTTTTCTCATCAAAACAAAAATGCCTGCTGTTTTCTGCTCAAATACAAATGAACTTACCTTGAAGAAGACAACTGATTTTCATATTTCAATTTTATCTAAGTAATAAGACTAACCTTTTCTTATTGTGATAAAACTTCTAAGAACCATAATTTTTCTGAATTTTATGTTCTTTCAAAGTAACATTAGAACTTGGCCTGTTCTATGGAAATATTTTGCAAAATTTCACTGCTTGAAATCCACTACATTCCAAAAGTTAATCATTAGAATTGCCCTTTGTCTTATGTTTTGCCTTCTGTCACTGAATGACCTTATGTGAGTGTTTTGGCCAAGTTGCTCTCTCTTTAAATCTGCTCACCATTTTGTCAATGTGAGTCATTTGTGTTAATGCAGTGATCCTTTCTTTAAATTGTTTTCCTAAAACTGATCCCTTTTGCCACATTTATATCAATATTTTAGTTTTCCATTTGTAATCAATTACTCTTTCTTAGTTTTAAAGGTAATTATTCCATTTTAATAAAGGAAATTAACATTCATTAAATCTACAAATCAAACAAAAACTTCTGCAATAAATAAAAACATAACATACAGCTGCATACCACCTTTAAGATTTTTTTTTTACCTTTCAGGTTTTTTAATTGAGCAATACTCATTGAAGAAAACATGCATTGGGCAGGCACCCCTAAACTCAGTTCTCATTTAATTGAGCCACAAGCACATAAGCTCTAGACTTCTTCTCTTAGTTTTCTGCTCTCATTTGCATCATGACTTTTTCTTGCTATCTGTGAAATACTAATACCACATAATTGGTTTAAATAAAATAAACATTAGATTTGTTTTATAATAAATTATACATGCAATAAAAAGTTTTCTAGCAAAAAAGTTGAAAGTTACTTTGATGGTTCAGTTATCTCTTGCTGCATAACAAAACTCCCAAAATGTAGTGCTTAAGACAACCAGCACTATCTGCTTGTGATTTTGCAGTTTGGCCTGTTTGTGTGGTTTGGCTGAGGCAGCTGAACTAGGGATGGAGGATCTATGTGGCTTCATCCACATGTCTGGTATCTCATATAAGATGGCTACATTGGCCAAGGGTTGGCTAGACCTCTCTCTCTCACTTCTTAAACTGTCATTCTCTAGGGCATTTTTCTCTCCACACATCTCCCACCAGAAAGGTAGTTGGGCTTCTTTACATGATGGCCAAGATGAAAAAAGGATAAGTTGGACAGCCTCTTAAGTCTAGGCCAGGAACTGGCAAAATATCACCTCCAACATATTCTACTGGTCAAATCAAATCACAGGGGCAGCCAAGATCCAAGGGGAGGAAACATGGATCCTGCCCCTTGAGAGGAGCAGCATACACATCCAGGGATGGGAAGAATTTCTGGCAGTATTATTTACACAATATCCATCTCTATTTGTTAAGAAGCAGGCTCATATTCTTCCTTCATTTGTTAGTCAAGTAACCTTGGGTAAATTACTAAACCCTTATAGTCTTCCAAATTCTCCACTGGGAAAAGAGTCTAAAGTTAGTATTTATTTCACAGTGTTGTTGTAAGGATTAAATAAAATGATGTATATACAATACTGAACATATTCCCAGCCATACCCTACATTTCAGAAAATGAGAATTATTATAAAAATATGTAATTCCTATTAATCTCCACAAATGTTTATAATGTAGATTTATAGAATTCACTGATTTCAGACAAGTGAGATTTCAGTAAATCAAAAGTTTTCATTTTTACCTCTAAAAATGTCTGTTTACATAATAGCTTCCCTCTGCATTTTATGTAATATCAAGAATAGTAGGGTTGAAAATTACAACAGGAAATTGGCAGAGACAAAGTTGCCTAAAATATTTGGCTACACATTGCTTGGGTAGCATAATTGCTAAGTATTAAATTCAACTGCTTAACTTTTTTAGATGGTCAACTATAAATATAAGAATTAAGAAGACTCTTTTTTAAAGGAGCTCCAGAAACTACTGTAAAATAGCATATCAGAGATTATACTGTTATGGGGCAGGGACCTGGTCCTAAGTGGGTCTGACTAGAGCCAGCCAGCAGTGTTTGGGAAGCTTTCACAACACAAGTCCAGGTGACTTTGAGGGTGTTTATTAAAGCTGGGGACAATTGAAAAAAGAAGAAGAAGAAGGGCTTGGCAAAGAAGCAATGAGAGCCTAGGTTGGGCCTCCTTCACTTACTTGGAAGTCAGAGAAAAGGGAGCCTTGGGGACAGGTTCAGGGATTTAGCCTCAGACAAGATGCTGCTGCCCATTTCTTCCCCGATTGAAAGTCTCAAGGTCATGTAGATTAGGAAATGTTTGGGGAAGATGTGAGGGAAGAATAGAGGGGAAGGGAATGCCAAGGGTTGCTCTCCAGAGGGAAAAGGGAGAGTTTGTGCCCTGGGTCCTTTGTCTTCAGGCATCTCTCTCCCTCCCCACCCTCTCTGTCCCTGGCAGAAATTTTAGGGGAGACCTCAGGGGAGGGTTTCAGCAGAATATTTATCAGTTTTCCAGGTGTGCCCTTTTAGGGTCATGGTCTCCTCTGATTAGTCAGTTCCAAGGCATCATTAGCATTGCAGCTGGTCCTGGTTTCACCAGTCTGTTTTTGCAGCTTCTTTGGATCTGGAGCTGAAATACAACTGTGACCTAGATGGTATTTCTAGAGAGGTGAGCTTTTGCATCTGGCTCTAAATTGTTCAGCCAGTTTGTTTAGCTATCTGTCTACATTTCTTTATTCTACTTGCCAAAAAATTTTTCTAGCTGCTTACCATCCTGCCTTGTACCAGCACCTTTCCATAAAACAACTACTACTTCTTAATTGAATTAACATGTACAAAAATATGAAAAAGTTTCTTTTTACTAGATATATGAGTACATTACATCAGAAGACTGAGGTCCAAGAAAATCAGGATAGGTGGACAATCTATTAAAATAGAAATTTACATTTTAATCTTGGGATTTTCAACTGTTTTTCCCCAGTAAGGAAGTCAGATGTTTTCTTTTGCCTCTGGGATAACCAGAATAACAAAACTGCTTAAAAACAGTTTCCATTTTTGTTCATTAAAAGCCACCTTTATTGAGAATTCTATGCCACATGCATTGAGTAGGAGGGAAGAAAATAATATAGTAAAGTGGGAGACAGAAAAATTTTAGCCCAAATAGGGAAGAAAATTATTTCTTGGTTTTCCTCATGTGGAAGAAAACCTAAAGGTGGCAGAAAAGCCACCATGTTAAGTTTTTGTACTTTGTAACTTCCGTGAATTCCTCCTGCCCTTGTTCCTTTGTCTCCCATATAAGGTAGTTAGACCTAACTTCCTCATTTATCTTCTGTAACTTTGCTTTGCCACATAGGCAGGGGGTCTGAGGCTATTTAAACTCGGAAAGTCAGAGATCGGGGCTCAGAATTTGGAGTCTCTCCTCTGAACACGTGCACGTAATAAAGGATCGTGCTCCACCATCTCTCCCGAGTGTGAGTTATTTTTCCCCAACACTCACACTTGCACTGAACCTGAGGAGCAGCCTGAGAGTACGAGGAGATCCTGACCCTGCCATTGTGCAGGTCCATGTGTTTGAAACATCTGTGGTAGTCTAAGGTGAGCTACACTGTCACAGGGGCAATAAATAATACCAAGTTCCCTTTAAATGAGAACTCACCACAAAGGAAAAGGGTTGGTGATTCAAGTGAAAATACAAGGCTTAGAGGTACTGAGAAACATTGTTTTTGCTCTGTACAGCTGAGGTTTGAAGCTACTGTGCTTGGGAAGAACAGGTGGGACCTTGGACATGAGCCCCTTCCAGCTCCTGCAGGAACACATATAAGGACCCTGCTATAGGAGCAGACAGCAACAGGCAGCACCATTAGAACACTAGTATTCAGCAGCATGTTCAATGTGTAATCACATTTTCTTTCTGTGGAGCTTCAGAGCAGGTCCTAAGTCTTTGTATCAAATAAGCTAACCAATTCTTGGATATTCCATTGGAAGTGCATGAAGGCTGTCAGAACAAAATAACCAGACTGATGCTAATACAGACAGATGGGATCTCAAGCATTACATAGGCCACATCAGTTGACTATGATGTACTAAAATAATGAAAATATAACCTAAAAATTAGTGTTACCACATAACATATAAAAATGAACTCTCATTGAGTCCCATTGATATATACTAATTTTTACTTTTATGTGGAAGTTGAAGAAGCATATTGAAGTAGTTAGGTTTCTAGCCCAAAGAAATAATGCATATTAAAATTTGCAAAGTTAAAATTTGCACCCTGATTTTAAAAGAACCATGATCTTCCCTGGCTGGAGTGGCTCAGTGGATTGAACACCAGCCTCCAAACCAAAGGGTAGAGAGTTCAATTTCCAGTCAGGACACATGCCTGGGTTTTGGGCCAGGTCCCCAGTAGGGGACTTGCAAGATGCAACCACACATTGATGTTTCTCTCCCTCTCTTTCTCCCTCCCTTCCCTTCTTTAAAAATAAATAAATAAAATCTTAAAAAAAAGAACCATGATCTACCCATTTAGCTACCTTACAACCTTTATTAAAAATGTATCTGATAATAGAGCTAAAAATGCATATTAATATCATGTATAATAAAAATACCAAGGTTTATATTTGCCATATTCTAAAATAGGTAAATATGTGTTTGTCTGTGGGTATTCAATAAGAAATCCAGCATTTTTTGATAGATTCACCTCTTTATCCTTAGGCAGTGGAACATAGTAAGCCCTCAATAAATATTTGAGCTGTTAATGTGTATTTGTGATTGTGTGTTATATATAAATAAATACTTTTCTCACAGATGGGCAGGAAATATGCAACCATGTTCTTTTTATTTTTTTTAAACCATGTTTTATCAGTGTTGATTTCTGGGTTATAGACGTATGGAAATTTCTTTCCTTTTAATTTGTTAGAAATTTTGGCTTCTAAGGGTATATCTTTATTTTATCATCAGAATAAATATTTTAAATAGAAATAAAATTACAAGTATAATTTTTAATAAATTATAGGATAAACACAATAAAATGTAGTTGTATGAATAAAATAGGTGTGTGAGGAAGATGTCTGCAATGCCACTTAAATTTCTGATTCTCACCATGTTTAACACTAGAATAACTTACAGTAGCTGTGACATTCAACATATCTGAAAACACTTTGAACCATATTTTAAATAAAATTTTTATTTATTTATTTTATAGAGAGGTAGAGAAATATCAATGTGTGATTGCCTTTTACATGGCTCCTATTGAGGACCTGGCCCACAACCCAGGCATGTGCCTTGAATGAGAATCAAACCAGTAACCCTTTGGTTCACAGGCCAGCACTGAATCCACTGAGACATACCTGCCAGTGCTATTGAACCATATTCTTAATTAATTAATATTAAGCAAGTAGTATAGCCTGTCCAAGAAAGATTTGTCACCTGCAAAATGCAACACTAATGTTCACTTTGCAGGATTTGAGAAAGGATTAGAGCTGTTTGTAAAAAGCTGGCTTGTTGTCTGGTATAGAGCTGGCACTCAGTTAAGTGTTGCCTATTACTGTTATTTACAACAAAAATTAACTCCTCATACATATGGTTTATATGTATATATTTACAATGATAATAGATTTGAATTCCTCCATGAGATGTCCCCAGACTTGAGCTAAAGAGTTAATTTTTCTTTAACTATTGAAGCATATATATAATGTTTCTGAATGTATGCTAACTACTGATTCAACATCCCCCACCAACCAAGAAATCTAAAATACTGCACAATGTTGAGAGTATATGAAGGACTCTTTGTTATAAGATATCACTTTTACAATCTATTAAAAGTCAAAAGCCAAAAATAAACATTTATAAGAATAAATGGTCTGTTTGCATCACCACTCATGGAAGTCTACGTCTCTATTTTAATAATTATAGAGTCAAGTAGCCACATGTGCTTATTTGAATGTTTAGTGTATTGATTTGATCTGTGTTATAATTTAAATATGCTCATGTGGTGAAATGGTTTATTTTACAAGCACTCATTTAATTGCATTTAACATTTCACATTCCTATGTATGTAATGCATTGACTTGGATGATGTGATTAATAAAATGTACCTAGTGTTTGCTCTATTTCTTACTCTTTTTTTCAAGACACAAAAGGAAATTAAATACCTCAAAACCTTTCACTTCTGTGATTTTGTAGCTTATACTTTAGAAGACAGTAACTTTTTTCATAATTTAACCTGTTACTGAACTATGCATATCTGCTTCAGATCACATATCTATTAAGAAATAGAGTAATGTGCTACAGAGTAACCAAATGTATTTGGAAGATACCCATTCTGGTACTTATAAGTTGGGAGTGGCAGTTCTTTGACTTTGAACTTCTAATATTTCAGGTACAATGGTACATTAGTTGCAGGATTGTGTTGCTCTTTCATTTCAAGCTTCAGGAATATCACAGGAAATATTCAGGAATATAGACAATTATACCACAAAAAGGAGACATTTTCTGTTAATGATATTACCAAATTTTGAGCATGTAATAAGCTTCTTATCCAGATCTATGTTCTCAAGTCCTTGAACACTTAAATTTATAAATTGCTAAAACAGTTACTTGCTTTTTATGTGTTATGGTGTACATAAAGTCTACCTCAGAGAAAAGAGTGACATTTTGTGTCAAAAACTGGGAAGGATTAAATAAGCACAGTTGGCATGGAATTTGGACTTGATGAGCTTCAACTGATTAAGAAACAAATAAACAAATCAAAAGAGCAACAGAAATGCACAGAAGCTAAGGGTTAAGTTATATTTACCTGGAAAGCAAACACTGAAATTCTCATCTATTTGGATAGATGGGCCAATACAAAGTATATTCTCTAGACTTTGTAATATTATGAACATCAAGAGACACCATGGATTTCTGAGAATCGGTCCTTGCTAAGAATAGTTTTATTTTTTTTTGTTGGATTTTATTTATTTTTAGAGAGGGAAGAGAGGGAGAGAGAGAGAAACATCAATGTGCGGTTGCTGAGAGACATGGCCTGCAACCCAGGCATGTGCCCTGACTGGGAATCGAACCTGCGATGCCTGGTTCGCAGCCCGCGCTCAATCCACTGAGTTACGCCAGCCAGGGCAAGAATAGTTTTATTAATTGTGGTTTATAGTATAAGTGATAAAAAAATGATTTCACATGTCACCTTATAAACCTTACAACTTTATAAGGTTTTAGAATGAACCAAGCATTATTCATCAAGGTGCTGAATTCCATCCTTCTAGGTTTCCCTATTTGAAATGTCCTTTTTCTTCTTATTCTTTATCCTTCCATAATCCAGAGTCCTTGTGAAGTTCCACTTTTTTTTGTGAGTTTTACTCAATTATACTAATAAGTGACCACCTACTTGGTGGAATTTTTTTAACACTTTATTGCATACATGATATCTGGGACTCACATATAGTCAGGACTCTATAGATACACTTCCTTAAGTGAACATGAACAAATACACTTTTGGAATACAAGAAGAAAGTTATGTTTTATAGAGTGCAAATGTTGTCTTCCTCAATAATTATTGGGAACTGTTATGTTCATCTTTTATGGTGCATGGAAAAGGACCCAATGTCACTTTTGTGCATGTGTGTTTTACAAAAAATGCATGACCTTTGTCTAATAATGAGAAATATCAGATCAAAATTGAGAACTTTCTTGAGAACCTGTACTTTTCAAAAATGTCAAGATCATGAAAGATTAAAAGTTCAAATTAATTGAAAAACTGAGAAACAGTTTCTGCTTAAAGAATATTAAAGAGACATGATAACTAAATGCACCAAGTGACTCTTGATTGGAGCCCAGATCAGGTTAACTTTTTTTGCTAGTGACAGAAATGGTGATGTTTGAATCAAGCATGTTGTTTAGGCAGCATCATTGCATTATGCAGACTTTCTAATTTAAATAAGTATAATGTGGATCTATAAGAAGATATCATACATTTTATAACTACACATCAAAGTATTTAAGGGTAAAATTTCATCATATATAAAACTTACTCTCAAATAGCACAGGAAAAAAAAAGTGTCATGGTGGAGTGTAAAGAGACATAGACAGCCCTGGCTGGTACAGCTCAGTGGACTGAGCGTATGCCTGTGAATCAAAGGGTTGTGGGTTCAATTACTAGTCAGGGCACATGCCCTGCAGGTCAGATCCCCAGTAGGTGGCATGTAAGAGGGAACCACACAATGATATTTCTCTCCCTCTCTTTCTCCTTCCCTTCCCCTCTCTCTAAAAATAAATAAATAAATTCTTTAAAAAAAGAGAAAGAGAGACAAAGAAAATTAAAAAAATGGTAACATTGGTAATCTGGACAAAAAGCTGATGGGAATACTTTAAACTAGTTTTTAAATTTTCACTAAGTCCAAAACTGAACAAATATACAATTTTAAGTAAATATTGACAAATGCAAACTAAGTTTCCTATTTATCACATGCGACTAAGGAATAAATTGTTCTCATGGTATGTTGACCACTGTAACAGCTCTACTTCCACCACAACCATCCATAGCCAAATTTACAGATAAAAGAGATAAGAGATAATACAAATCAGAGATAATAACTGGTTGATTTCAAACAAGAAAGGCAAACATTTAAATTAGTCAAGCACAGTTCCAGCCTTTGAAGAGAAGTAATTAATGAAGGTTATTTGGCAATAGAACATGGGCTCATATTGAATTGTCAGTGCATTCACAGGGGAGGAGAAAACAGACAAAGGAACTGAGAGAAAAACAAGAGGATAACCAGAAAACTACGTTCCTCAAAACCTGTGGAAAGAAACATGATTAACCTCATCAAATATGATAAGTTGAGACATGAGAGTTGCCCATTTGATTTAACAACATGGGGGTCAATGGTACCCTTGTCAGAGCAATTTTTATGCTGAGTTATAGAAGGCATAGAGAATGTGAAAAAGAATGAGAAGGGAGGAAATGTAGACAGGGAATATTACAATATATATTTTAAGATATTCTCTGTGAATAATAACAAATGTGGTTGCTAAATCAATGGTACTGTATGTGTATATGTGTGTTTTTATTAATGACTAAAATTGAGCATCTTGGTTTCCTAGAGGGGAGCTGAAGCTGAAGTCATACATGTCACTACTTCACTGGGGAGAGAAATCTCAGAAATGCAAAGTGGAAAAAACTGACACTGAGCAGGGAAGGAGGAAAGCTGGGGTAGGTGTTGGTTTGATTACCTCTAAACATTAAACATGACTGACAGATGGATGTCATGGGACTCTCCTTCCAGGAGCAAAATGAACACCTACTTTTCAGAACCTTCTATCAGAGCAGTAAGTAATATTTTATTTGCTGACTCATTTTCCTCATTAGTGAAATTGTCCTTGATGTGTTAACTACCCTGCATTTTAGGGTTGTGGGTGCTTAGTATTCAGAGTATCTCTTAGTGTCCCAAACTTCAGTATAGAAAAGTACAACAAGGGCTGAGAAGGAAGCAGTGTATACTGTAATGCAGAAGATGAACTTGATTGGAATCCATGCATTGTTGAGGCCAAGAGTATTTGCTTTGTAAAATAAATTACTATTTTTTCATTAGTATTATAATTAATATTATGTAGTTTGTACTCTGATAGCAAGGAAACTCTAATGAGTTGATGAAGGTATCAGGGTGTGGGAGAGTACTATGGCTTTAAATTTAAAGTAAAACATAAATTTAAGGTAAGACAATATGCTTTTATGTTTTTCTTTAGCAGCATCTGCCTACATAAATCCAGTCATGGAATAGATGGAAAGTTAGATTTAACTCATTGTTATTTTCTACTTTGGAAATGGCATAATTTCTTTTAAATATTATTTGTTCCTTCATGAACTTTAAGGTTTTTATACAAATATTTTATTCTAAATTCTTTTCACTAGCTCACATCTCTACCCCTATTGCATAATATGTTACAAACCTCCCTTTTTTGTTTGTTTGTTTCTATGTTATCTCCTTGGCACCATTGGGTCTTTGGTCATGTTGTTGTCAGACTTGGAATGACTTCCAGTATCCATCTGAATAGAAACTATTATTGTATGCTTGCAAGTAATCTCATATTTACATACATGTATAGTTTCTGCTATAATGAAAGTAAACATGTCTTTGTAAAGAGAAGAAACTTTAATTGTTCAAATACAGTTGGGTCCATTTTCCTACCACCATTTCGCCCCCCACACACCCCCACACATCCAACCCTCAATCCTACCCTTCTTTTGCTTTGTCCATGGATCCTTTATACATGTTCTTTGACAACTCTTTCCCTTATTTCCCCCGTTATTCACCTCCCCCCTCCACTCTGGTTACTGTCAGTTTGTTCTTTATTTCAATGTCTCTGGTTATATTTGGCTTGCTTATTATTTTTTGTTAATTAGGTTCCATTTATATGTGAGATCATATGGTAATCTTCTTTCACCACCTGGCTTACTTCACTTAAATAACACTCTCCAGTTCCACCCATGCTGTTGCAAAGGGTAGGAGCTCCTTCTTTCTTTCTGCTGTGTAGAATTCCATTGTGTAGATGTGCCACGGTGTTTTGATCCACTCATTTGCTGATGGGTCGTAGGCTGTTTCAAGCACTTGGTTGTTGCAAATTGTGCTGCTATGAACATTGGGGTGCATAAACTCTTTTGAATTAGAGTTTCAGGATTCTTAGGGTACAATCCCAGCAATGGAATTACTGAGTCAAGAGGCAGTTCCATCTTTACTTTTGTCAGGAAATTTCATACTGTTTTCCACAGTGGCTGCACAAGTGTGCAATCCCACCAACAATGCACTAGGGTTCCCTTTTCTCCACAACCTCACCAGCACTTATGTTTTGTTGATTTGTTTATAATGGCCATTCTCACTGGCGTGAAGTGATATCTCATTGTGGTTTTAATTTGCATCTCTCTGATGGCTAGTGTTGCTGAGCATCCTTTCATATGTCTCTGGGCCCTCTGTATGTCCTTCTTGGAGAAGTGTCTGTTCAAGCCCTTTGCCCATTTTTTAATTGGATTGTTTGTCTTCCTGGAGTGGAGTCGTGGGAGTTCCTCATATATTTTAGAGATCAAACTCTTGTCTGAGATGTAATTATCAAATATGGTTTCCCATACACTTGATTCCCTTTTCATTTTGTTAATGTTTTCTTTAGCAGTGCAGAAGCTTTTTTATTTTGATAAAGTCCCATTTGTTTATTCTTTCCTTTATATCCCTTGTACTAGGGGACATATTGGTGAAACTATTGTTGCATGGAATATCTGATATTTTCCTGCCTATGTTCTCCTCTTGAACTTTTATGGTATCACATCTTATATTTTAGTCTTTTGTCCATCTTGAGTTTACATTTGTGTATGATGTAAGTTGGTGGTCAAGTTTCACTTTTTTTGCATGTAGCTGTCCAGATGTCCCAATAGCACTTGTTGAAGAGGCTATTCTTACTAAATTTTTTGCTTCTGCCCCCCATTGTCAAATATTAATTGACCATAGGAACTTGGATTTATTTCTGGGCTCTCTACTCTGTTTCACTGATCTATGCATCTATGTCAGTACTAGACTGTTTTAATTACTGCAGACTTGGAATATAGTTTGATATCAGGCATTTTGATCCCTCCTATTTTATTCTTCTTTCTCAAACTTGTTGGGGCTATTTAGGGTCATTTATTGTTCCATATATTTTTGAAATGTTTGTTCTATATCCGTGAAATATATCTTTGGTATTTTAATAGAGATTGCATTGAATCTACAAATTGCTTTGGGTACTATGGACCTTTTGATAATGTTAATTCTTCCAATCCACAAACATGGTATATGCTGCCATTTATTTATTTATTTCTTAATTTCTTTCTTCAGTGTTGTGTAGTTTTCTAAATATAGGTATTTTACTTCCTCCATTAGGTTTATTCCTAGGTAATTTATTTTTCTGTTGCTATAGAAAATGTGATTTTCCCCCTGATTTCTGTTTCTGATATTTCATTTTTGGTGTACAAAAATGCCTGATCTCTGAATATTGACTTTGAACCCTGCAGTCCCAAATTCACTTACTAGGTTTAGTAGTTTTTTGGTGCAGGCTATAGGATTTTCTATGTACACTCTCACCTCATCCACAAACGATGACAGTTTTGCTTCCTCTTTTCCAGTTTGTACGTCATTGATTGCTTCTTTTTGTCTGATTGCTATGGCTAGGACTTCCAATACTATGTTGAATAGAAGTGGTGAAAGCATACATCCTTGTCTTGTTCTTGATCTTAGTGGGAAAGCTTTTAGATTTTGTTCATTGAGTATGATGTTGGCTGGAGATCTTTCATATATGGCCTTTGTCATGTTGAGAAATGCTCTCTATTCCCACTTTGCTGGAGTTTTTTTTTTTTTATCATAAATCGGTGCTGTGCCTTATCAAATGTTTTTTCCCCATCTATTGACATGATCATGTGATTTTTGTTTTTTATTTATGTGATGTATTATGTTTATTGATTTTTGAATATTGTTATAGTTCCAGTTCCTTGTGGTCTGAAAAGATGCTTGATATTATTTCAATTTACTTAAATTTGTTGAGGCTTGTTTTGTGTCCTATCACGTGGTCTATCTTTGAAAATACTTCATGTGCATTTGAAAGGAATGTGTATTTTGCTTATTTGGGATGAAAGGCTCTGTATATATCAATTAAGTCCATTGATGTAATGTATTGTTCAGTTCCACAATATCTTTGTTAATATCTTGTTTGGAAGATTTAGTGGGGTGTTAAAATCCCCTACTATAATTTTGTTGCTATCTATATCTTTCTTGAAGTACTTCGAGTAATTCCTTATATGTTTTGGTCTTCCTATGTTGGGTACATATATGTTTATAATATTTATGTCTTACTGATGGATTCTTCCCTTGAGTATTATGAAGTGCTTTTCTGTTTCTCTTTTTATGGCCTTTGTTTTGAGGTATATTTTGTCAGATATAAGTATGGCTGCCCCACCTTTTTTTCCTGTTAGTTTCCATGGTATATATTTTTTTCCAATCCTTCACTCTCAGTCTGTGTAGGTCTTTTGTTCTCAGGTGTGTCGTTTGTAGGTAGCATAGGTGCAAGTCATGTTTTCTTATCCATTCAGCTATCCTATGTATTTTGATTGGAACATTTCATCCATTTACACTTAAGGTTATAATTGATAGGTACTTACTCATTGCCATTTTAGTTCCTTTGCACCTGTGTTCTTCTCTCTCTCTCTCACTGTTTTTCTTCCTCTTCTTAAAGCAGTCCCTTTAGCATATCTTACAATACTGGTTTGGTGGAGGTGTATTCTTTTTGACTTCTTTTGTCTGGGAATCTCCTTATTTTTCCTTCCATTTTAATTGAGAGACTTGCTGGATAAAGTAGCCTCATTTACAGACTTTTGCTTATCATCCCTTGGAATATTTGTTGCCATTCTCTTCTGGCTTGTAGTGTTTCTGTTGAGAAGTTGCTAGCCTTATTGGGGCTCCTTTGAATATTAATTACTGTTTCTCCTTTGCTGCCTTTAAGATTCTTTCTTTGTCTTGGAATTTTGCCATTTTAATTATGATGTGTCTTGATGTGGGCCTCTTTGGGGTTCTCTCAATTGGGACTCTCTATGCTTCCTGGACTTGTGTGACTTTTTCTCTCATCAAATTAGGGAAGTTTTCCATCATTACTTTTTTCAAATAGTTTTTCTCTCACTTGCTCCTCTTCTCCTTCTGGTGTCCCTATTATATAGATGTTATTATGTTTCACATTGTCCTGCAGTTCCCTTAACACCTCTTCATTCTTTCTGAGTCTAATTTTCTTTTCTTGCTCTTCCTGGGAATTTTTTCCTACTTTGTCCTCCAGCCCACTGATTTAATCCTCTGCTTCATCTAACCTGCTTTGGATTCATTCCACTGTGTTCTTCAATTCAGAAATTGTATACTTCATTTCCTCTTGGACTTTGTTGATTGTTTCTATGTCCTTGTTATGTCGAGATAGTTTGTAGTAATTTCCTCTTAAATTCCCTGTAGTTTTTGATAATTTTCACTGAGCTCATTGGACTTCTTTAGAACCATTGTTTTGAACTCAATATCTGATAGTTTACTTGCCTTTGTTTCATTAACATTCTTTCTGAAGATTCCTCCTTTCCTTTTGATTGGGAATTGTTTCTCTCCCAATTATTTGTGAGAGTCCTCTTGTTTGCTTCTGCTTCTTAAATTGGTCTGTTTTGACTTCCTGACTTTGTGGTGTGAACTTCCATGGTAAAAGAACTGTGAGATTTAGTGGTGCAGTCTCCTTGATCACCTGAACTTGATGCTCTTGGGATTCCCTTTATGCTGTTTATCCTGGTTCTCTGTATGTAATTGGGTTTTGACTATTGTTGGGTCTTTTTTTGGTGGGTCTATCCCTGCAGCTGGTTGACTGAGGGTTACTTTGCCCACCACATCTTTGTGCTGTTGTGCAGGTGCTGCCAGAATAAAATCACAGAGCCCAGGAAACAAACACACCCACAAAAATTACTCCCACCTGCAATCCCTCTATTAACAGCAAATGAATCAGTAATAATAAGGGTGTAATGAGATTAAGACTATATAAGAAAGGATAATGGATATGAAATGACCTACTGAAAGAAAATATATTTTGAGAGGGTAGAGGGAGCAGCACTAATAAGAGTGGGAGTTGGATCAATAGAAAGAGGGGAGGTAAAATTTACCTCATGAATAAAAAAAAAGGAATGAATGTGAAACGAAGTATGAGAAGGGAATCATATAGTATTAGGTTTAAACAGAAATTAAAATAATATAAAATAAAATAAAGTGAAAGAGAAAGAAAAAGGAAGGAAAATGGTAAATAATAAAAATATAGGAGCCAAATAAGAGAGAAGGATCCACCACAGTTCTATCAAACAACGAATGAGCTAAAATTAATATAGGTGACATGGTAATAAGAGGGAAAAAGGAAACAAAGGAAAGCTTAAGAGAAGTTTGGAGGATTGAGAAGTGATTTTGAGATGATAGAGGGAGAGGGAATACTAAGAGTGACAAATGAAAACCAGGCTAAGAGAGGGAAATATTAAAACTTTAGATGAAGAGAAAAAGTAAAAAGAAAAAAAGGAGAATAAATTAAAAAGGGACAGGATGAAAGAGAAAAAGAAGAAAGACAAAAAAGGAAAAAAAAAACAGGCTAAGACAGCAGAGTTTAAATCTGAGGTGAAAAAAAGAGTAGGAGAGTGTACCAGTAAAATTTGATATTTGAAATACAGAATTAGTGAAGCTCTAGAGATAAAACTGAAAAAGCAATGCAACAAAAATCTACCCTACCCACAACCAACTAGTAGAGATTGTTAAAGGTGGAGAGAGAACATGGGTATTTTAAGAGGAGGGGAAAAGTATGTGAGATGACCCTTAATAAGAAAATTGGTTTGTGTGTCTGGACAGGGAGAAATAGTAAGAGTGTGGAATGGGAACAAGTTGTAGCTAGAGAGAAAACCAAATTTGAAATGAGAATATTGCAAGGAAAGGGGAAGGTAAGATGGGCCAAGAGAACAGAGGGGCAAATATGTGAGTTGAAATACACTATAGTATAAAATCTAGTGACTTAATATGTACAAACTTGCTGGATAAGGAATGAACGTTAAAAAGCTATGCAGGAAAGAAAATACTGAAAATCATGAAGAAGACCACGGTGGATTTCATCTCAGTGGCCTCTTGTATTTACCACTGTTTTTTTTCTTTCTGGATCTGCCTCTGGTGATGTCAGATGTGACCCTGTCTGACCTTAGGCAGACTGCTTGATACTCCCAGGGATCTGCTGTACCTGGCTGTCTCTTTCAATTGTTAATATGGTCCTTCTGCACTCAGCAGTCAGGTTGATGGTAAATCCCACCTAGGGTGGTGGCTATTGTGTTCTCTCAGGCTGCTGCTGCTCAAAGGGGAGTGGTTTGCTTGAGCAGGATGGTTGCTGCCATATGGGAGTTGGCTCAGCACCAGGATCCTGGTTGGCCACTCTCTCAGTTCTCTCCCCAAAGCTTCAGTCCTTAGTCTCTCCTCAGGCATCACCAGCCCACTCTGCCCCCACCTTTGCCAGAGCCAAAGGTGGTAAATGTAAGTGGTTGGAAATGAAAATTGTGTGTTGGCCTTTTAAATGGCTCTTGTGTCTCCAACTGTCTCTGCATCCCTGCCACTTTTGCTGCTGCTTGTTATCTGTGTATTTTCTGGGCTCTTGTGCTATAGGTTGGGAATTGTAGCTTGGGGTTTAGACCCCATTCTTCTCAGGGGGATCCAACTGGCTGCTTAATTATCCCTCCAGTACCTGTGGGTGCCTGACCAGTCCTCTCAAGTCTCCACCACACTCCTTACCAGATAGATTGTGCCAAAACTGATTCTTCTGTCTGTCACAGGTTATAAACTTCTCTCTCACTATTGCTCAGTTGTTTGTTCTGGGTGGTTTCTCCACAATTTAGTTTTAATTCCAGACTGGCCCTGGGAGGAGGTTAGTGTGACTTCCATTGATTCCTCCACCATGTTCTCCCCCATCAAAAGTTAATTTTCTTAAATCTTTTTCCTAGTAGTCAGACTTCATTCCAAGATTTGGAAAGACATTCTTAACCACTGTGTCACTATATTTTAGATAATTCATCTCCTACAATAAGATGAAATGTTGTCAGGTCTCATATTTGCCTTTCTCATAAATATCCTCATCTCTTCATCCCTTAAATGCTGTAGGATTCTTTGAATATCATAATACACTAAAAAATAAATCTGTATTTGTCCCTATTCAATGGATCTATGAAAAAATCTTCCAAAATTGTGCCAAACCTAATTCAAATGTAATCCTTCCCCTCATCAACACTCATACATATTAGTAGAGAAAATGTGATAGAATAAAATGAACTTTAATTTCTTTTCTGCAAAATTGGACAGGATACTCATAGGAGACATTATTATCTAAATGTATAATATGTCTCTATGGGTTACTAACTCAACAGGTTTAACTGTATTCTCTTAACTCAGCATTGGTATCTGTGATTCCAACTTCTCCCTTAGTAACATATAAGGTCTGTCCAGAAAAAGTCAAGCCATTGTAAATATAATGAGAACAGTTTGCATGACGTCAATGTAATTGGCAGCCAAGGAGAATGCACTGGAATGTGCATATGTGATCAATGACAACTTCACTGTACTAGTCAGTGAGGGTGGTAGAGGCCATTGAGTGAGCATGTGTACCATGTGGCTGTCACATTCAAAATGACTGAGCAAGTAGAACAACAAGTCTGCATCAAATTTTCCATTAAGTTTGAACATTCCTCCACTGAAACTATTCAGTTAATTCAGAGGCCACAGCTATGGGCAACTGGTGATTGGCAGCTTCATCATGAAAACATGCCCCCTCATGCTATATATCTCATGCTGAGTTTTTTGGTTAAATATTAAATCACCCAAGTGATTCAGCCCTACTTCAGCCCAAATTTGGTACCTATCACTTATGGCTTTTCCCAAAACTAAATTCACCTATGAAAGTGAAGAGAATTTAGACTGTCAAAGAGATTCAGAAAAATATGTCAGGGCAGCTGATGGTGACTGGGAAAACTGCGTGCAGTCCCAAGGTGCCTACTTTGAAGGGAACTGAGTCATCATTGTCCTATGTACAATGTTTCTTGTATTTTGTATCCTCTTCAATAAATATCTCTATTTTTCATATTATCTGGCTGCATAACTTCTGGACAGACCTCATATGTAATATATAAAATATTTCCAACTAAAAAGAGGACACGGAAAATTGAAGTTATAATCTAGGATGTTTTGAGCAACATTTTCTACCTTTACCTAAATCAACTACATTATTGAGGCAAGTAATGACATATTATGTTTCTATACTTGAATCAGATTTTTTATTTCTGATTTAGTTCATAAAATAGTTTTAGAACATAATCTCAGTTTACATGTTTGAATTAGCTTCAGTTTGTCTTTTCCTTTGCTTCACTTCATAACAAAAAGTCTGCTGTCTTTGATTTAGTCAAGTATATTCATGCTAACTTTTGTTGTCCTATACTACTGATTTGACTGCAATTACCAAAATTCCTTCCTAATAATTAAAATATTTTTATTTTTATTCTACTTTAGTAGATGTTAAAGCTTTACTTAATCCAATAAAAATACTATTGAATAGACATAGAGGATTTCCAGGGAAACTAAATCTACATAATTGATACCCTGTATCGTATATTTTGGGCATGAGCTTTTATAAAATCTTAGCTATATCTTTAACAAAAAACATAGTAATGGGAGGAAATTCACAAAGCTCCACTTCTGTCACTAGATATTATGGAATCAATCTGAAGTCCTTCTTTGCCAGGAATCCTGAGGAAACAATTTCCTCCTATTATGTTTCTAAGGAATGATAACTCAGACGAAATAAATCTTAAGATAATGTGACAGAACTAGGGAGGCAAGAATTTGCTTTTGATTTTTCACTCATCATTTTAAGCTAGTTTTCTCTGCAATATTTTAAATGTATATTCAATTTAGAAATATCTGTGGTTTTCAATATTTTCATAAATTCCCCATCCCAATTTTTATAGCTTTAAGGCTTCAATGGTTTTATAATTAATGGTTCACATTTTTGAAAGAACAGGTATTATTTTTTCTAATATTTTTTTACATATAATATGGTCCTTTAATCTTCTCTTGTTTGGATCATAATATAGTCTAAACACTACTTAAAGTCTTATGAGAGAGTTTCTAATTTTAAAACAAAATTCTCTATGAAAATTCAAAGTATAAGTTTCATAGCTAACACTGTTACATTCCATATGCCCTATAGGTTTAATTATCATAAAAAAATAAAATGTAATCACAAAATTAACTTTAGCTGTAATATAGTTTTAATAGAATATATATGTAACTACATGGTTCGTTTTCTTTCACCAGATACAGTATTTATACTGTGACATTTCAATCTTGATTTACGCACATTCATACCACATAGATATGCATTATAATATAAATGTGCTGTTAATAAGACGAGTTAAATTTCTAGGCTTGACATAAACAAAATACCAAAAGCTCTTTATTAAAATTAAATAGAAAGCAATTTAAAGCACACACAATCTCATGATATTTGTTTTTTTCCTAAGAATATGTATTCTTATAATTTAAATTTTAAATTAACAAAAAATTATGGTTTGCTTATATTAAAATAATTGTGAGAGCAAGATGGTGCTCCTTCCTCTTATGGAAATACCAATTCAATAATAATACATGGAACAATTCCTTTTGAAGAACTATAAACATAATTTAAGAGGTTTTTGGACCCAAGATGAGCACAAAACCTGTTGTAGCAAAGACAGTAGAAAAATTTGTGGGACCCTCTCACTATACTCTCTCACACTGTCACAGGACACATAATCAAGAGGAAACTCCCAGCTTCCAGCTTCTTCTTCAAAGGGGACAATTGGATTACAAATCCAATATTCTGTCTTTTCAGGGGGACCACCTGAGGGATTGGCTTCCATCTTGCCTTTCTAGAATGCTGATGTAGTCTACTGAATAGTTTACTCTTAGCATTATGCCTGGGAGTGGCTAAAAACAAAAAGCCCAGTGGCTTGCTGCTGCTACAGAGGATGGGCGGTACAGAAGACAGGTTGATACAGCTCAGTGACTCTTTCTCAGGGAGAAAGAGAAGAATGGAGCATATGTCTAAAGTTGTAGTGTTTCAGGGGTCTGCAAGAAGAATGGGTTTCAGTCCCATTTGTCTCAGAGCATGAGCAGGATCCTACATGCTCTAGCTTCTTGGGAGATGATGAAATAGAATAAACCAAGATATATTCCCAGAAGCACAACCCTAAACACAAATTTGAAAGAACATAAGCACTCCTATGTTCACTGCAACATTATTTACAATTGCCAAGATATGGAAGCAGCCCAGGTGTCTATCAGTATATGAGTGGATAAAATAACTAAGAGACATTTACACAATGGAACAGTACTTGACCATAAAAAAGAAGAAAAATTTTACCCTTTGCAATAGTATGGATGGGCCTAGAGAACATTATGCTAAGTGAAATAAGCCAGTCAGAGAAAAACAAATACAATATGATTTCACCCATATGTGGAATCTAATGAACAAACTAAACTAACAATCAAAATAGAGACAGATTCATAGGTAGAAATCAAGATGACAACTAAAGGTGGGAGAGGTTAGGGGTTGGAGGGATTGAGCAAAAAGGAAAAAGGAATCATGGACATGGACAAAAGGTGGTGATTGTGTGGGTAAGGGGACTTTAAAAGGAATAAATGGTAATGGAAAAAACACAAAATAAAATATAAAAGCAGCCCAGCATCAGATGGCTTCATTGATGAATTCTACTGAACATTTAAAAGAATTTAGTGTCATTCATTCTTAAACTTTTCTCCCCCAAAAACATTTAGGTGAAGTAAACACTTTCAAAATCACTCTATGAGACCAATGGTACTTTGATATCAAGGCCAGAAAACAATGCCAGAATAAAAGGAAACTACAGACAAATATCCATAAAATAAACACAAAATTCCTCAACAAAATACTTGCAAATCAAATACAACAGTATATTGAAAGAATCATATACCATGTGGGATTTATGCAAGTGGGATTTATTTCTGGGATGCAAGAATGTTTCAACATCAATTCATATAATATGCCACATTAATAGATGAAGGATTAAAAATCACATGATTATCTCAACAATGTAGAAAAAGCATTTGAAAACATTCAATAACCTCTTGTGTCAAAAACAACAACTAAGAATAAAAGGAAATCACCTCAACACAGTAAAAGCCATATGTGAAAAGCCAATAGATAATACCATACTCAGTGGTAGAAAACTGAAAAAGATTTCTCTAAGACAAAAAACAAAGCAAGAATGCCAGCTCTCTCCTCTACTATTCAACATACTACTGAACATTCTAGACAGAACAACTAAACAATAAAATAAAATATACACATTCGAATCAAAAAGAAGTACAGTGATATCTGTTTACAGATTACTTGATCTTGAATGTAGAAAACTCTAAGAACCCACATACACACCAACTGTTAGAACTAATAGATAAACTCAATAAAATTGCAGGATGCAAACGTGTTG
Organism: Tonatia bakeri; assembly: GCA_004024845.1. Taxonomy (NCBI): domain Eukaryota; kingdom Metazoa; phylum Chordata; class Mammalia; order Chiroptera; family Phyllostomidae; genus Tonatia; species Tonatia bakeri. Next base: position 45,633 of record PVIA01006825.1, read on the forward strand.
GGAACCACCCTGCCTGGTATCAGAAGCTGTAACCCCCTCCAAGGCTAAGGCTGAGGGAACGACCTTGGAACCTTAAGCCACCAAGGAGACAAAAGCTTATCTCCCCGACAGGAGTGCCACTTCTGCTCCTTTTACTTCAACCTGCCTGGTCCACAATGCTTGCTCCGTTAGCCAATGACAGGTAAGATTCCCCAAGGGGAGAACAGCCTAAGACAGGCACAATCACGTGGGATGCCCCCAAGGAAGGACTTCAGGGGCTACAGCAAAAGGGGATGATGGACCCCTGCCCCTCGGCTTTGGCAAAGCCTGAGTGCTCATTGTCTGCTAGAAAATCTCCTAATCTCTTGGCTGCCTTACTCCACCTAAACCTGAAACAATGACAGGGTGGTGCTGCCCTGTGATGAAAGGGGCGGGTTCCCCAGGTGATCAGGCCTAAGAAAGAATATGTAGAATCTGGTGAGATCTGCTTTGTTTAGAATGCTCTCAATTGAATGAGAAGGGTCTAAGGAGGAAGTAAGTTTGTTCCTTAAAGTCTTTTACAGCTCTTTGACCCTGACTATAAATAGGCCCTCAGACTTCCTTTTTGTCTACTGTTTGATCCTTTCTTCCTGGCAATGAATAATGAGCTTTACCTGAATTTTTATGCAAATGAACCCAATAAAGGCCTGCCAGGACAGGAGAATTGGGAGCTCTCCCCTAGGGGCTCTCTCCCCTACGGAGGGTGTCCACGGCACTCTCCTCTAGGGTGCTCTCCCCTAGGGAGGGTGGTCCGGTGCTCCCCACTAGAAGGAGTGGCTGTTCTGTTCCTACTTCCCCACAGGACCTGGTTATCTGTGTATGTTTTCTCGTGTGTCTAGGAGCCATCCACAGAGTTCCGAGGTCACTGCCAGTCAGTGGCCACGTCACAAACCAACATAAAAATATCAGTAGCATTGCTAAGACTAACAATGAATAATCTGAAAGGGCATTAAGAAGACCCATTTATAATAGCATTAAAACAAAGAAAATTGCTTAGAAATAAATTTAACCAAGGGGGTAAAAGTGCTGTATCTTCAACAAAATAAAACATTTTAGACATAAAAAAACCACACACAAATCAAAGGAAAGATATTCCATGTTCGTGGAAAGAACGAATGTTAAAATGTTTATATTACCCTAAGCCATCCACGGATCCAGTGAAATCCTTATAAAAATCTCTTTTTAATGGCACTGTTTTTGAAGAAACAAAAAACGGTAGTCCTAAAATTCACATTGAAACACAAAGGAGCCTTAATAGCCAAACAATCTTAAGAAAAAAGAACTAAGTGGGATCCATCAGATTTCCCAATTTTTTAAATATAATACAAACCTACAGTAATCAAAACAATATAATATTGATGAAAAGACAGATGTATACTAATGGAACATTGTAGAGTGCCCAGAAATAAATTCACACATATTAAATTAACTAATCTTTGACAAGGGTGCCAAAAACACACAATGAGAAAAGGATAATATCTTTAATAACTGGTACTGAAAAAACTGTAAATTCATGTGCAAAAGAATGAAATGAAATCCTTATCTTGTACCACACATAAAAATCAATTAAAAAACAATTAAGAATAAACATGACCTAAAACTGTAAAACTTCTAGAAGAAAATTATGTGAAAAATTCATGGCAGTGGCCTTGGAAATTATTGCTTAGGTATGTTTCCAGAAGCCCAGGCAATAAAAGCAAAAAATAGACAAATAGGACTAACAACTAAGTGTTTCTCTACAATAAAAGTGACAGTTAACAGAGTGAAAAGACCATCTACAAAATGGGAGAAAATATTTCCAAACCACATACCTAACAAGGAGTTAATATCCAAATTATATTAGAAACCCATATAAGTCAATTGCAAAATAAATTAGTTAAAATAGGCTAAGGAATTGAATAGACATTTCTCAAAAGTAGTCGTATGTTTGGTCAACAGATTATAAAAATGTTAGACATCATTAATCATCAAGGAAAATTAAATCAAAATCACAATGAGGTATCAACTTACATTTGCTAGAATAGGCATTATCAAAAGAAACATGTTGGTGAAGATGTTGACAAATTGAAGTCAGAAGATGGATGACTAGGTAGATATGCTTTGCCTCCTCACACAGCCGAAAGAAGGATAACAACCAATTTAAAAACAAAAAACAACCAGAACTGCCAGAAAATCAAATTTCATGGAGGTCCAACAACCAAGAAGTTAAAGAAGAAACATTCATCCAGACTGGTACCAGGGGCAGAAACAGGCAGCTGGTGCAGAGAGGACACACGACAAGGTGGTAGACCAGACAAGCAAGGTGGCAGCTGGTGGCTGGTGGCTGGTGGTCTCATACTCATGAGTGCATATACCAGGGGGAACAACTGGGGAGCAAGACAGATTGCTGCAAGCCTGTGTTCCAGTGCCAGGAACTAAAGCATCAAAACATTTGGCAATAAAAAGCTGTGGGGGGTGTAGCAGCAGGAGAAACTCCCAGCTTCACAGGAGAGTCCCTTGGAGAGACCCACAGGATCCTAGAATGTATACAAGCCCACCTACCTGGGAATTACCACCAGAAGGGCACAATTTTATCCTGGGAAGAGAGGGAAGTGATGGAAAGTGGAGTGAGAGCCAAGCAAGTGGCATTGTTCCCTCTCTGACCCCTCCCCCACATACGGTGCCACAACACAGGGATGTGGGTTGCCCCACCCTGACAAATACCAAAGGTTCTGCCCTTTATAATGTAAGAGGGGAACCCAGACAAAGAAATATTGCCCAAATGAAAGAACAGATCAAAAGTCCAGAAAAAGAACTAAGGGACAAGGAGATAACCAATCTATCAGATGCAGATTTCAAAACACTGGCAATCAGGATACTCACACAAATGATTGAGTGCAAATGCAAAATAAAGGAAGAAGTGAAGGCTATTCAAAGTGAAAAAAAGAAAAATATATAGGGAACCAACAATAAAGGGAAGGAAACCTGGACTCAAATCAAAGATTTGGAACAAAAGGAAGAAATAAACATCCAGCCAGGATGGAATGAAGAAACAAGAACTAAAAAAAAATAAGGAGAGGCTGAGGAACCTCTGGACCAACTTCAAACATTCCAACATCTGAATCATAGACATGCCAGAAGGAATAAAGGAACAACAAGAAATTGAAAACTTATTTGAACAAATAATAAAGGAAAAATTCACCAATCTGGTGAAGGAACTAGACATACAAGTCCAGGAAGTTCACAGAGCCCCAAGGAAGTTGGATCCAAGAAGAAACACAACAAAACACATTGTAATTAAGTTAACCAAGGTTAAAGATAAGGAGATAATCTTAAAAGCAGCAAGAAAAAAAGAGACAGTACTTACAAAGGAATTCCCATAAGACTATTAGCTGATTTCTCAAAAGAAACCTTGCAGGCATGAAGGGGCTAGAAAGAAATATTCCTAGTCATGAAAGGCAAGGGCCTACATCCGAGATTATTCCATCCAGCAAAGCTATCATTAGAATGGAAAGGCAGATAAAGTACCTCCCTGATAAAGTCAAGTTAAATGGGTTCACCATCACCAAGCCTTTATTATATGAAATGTTAAAGGGACTTATCTAAGAAAGAGAAGAAAATCAAAAACTGTGAACTATTAAATGACAACAAACTCACAACTATGAACAACTGAGCCTAAAAAATAAAAACAAACTAAGCAAACAACTAGAACAGGAACAGAACCACAGAAATGGAGATCACATGGAGGGTTATCAATGGGGAGGGGGAGTGGGGAGAATGGGAAAAGAAAGGTACAGGAATAAGAAGCATAATTGGTAGGAGCAAAATAGATGGGTAGGTTAAAAATAGCATGGGAAATGGAGAAGCCAAAGAGCTTTTATACACAAACCACGGACATGAAGTAAGGAGGGGCAGGATACTGAACAGAGGGGAGGTACAGGTTGAAGAGGAATAAAGGAGAGAAAAATGAAACAACCGTAATAGCATAATCAATTAAATATATTTAAAAATGTAGTCCTGTTTATGGAAGAGTAAGCGTAAAAGGTACAAAAAGGAAGAAACAAGAAAAAAGCAGAAAGTGGAACATTTCGCTGAATAGTAGCCTGATCTCTTCAACTGGTCAGGGAGTAATAACAGGATTTCTGTTAGGGTAGAAAAGACTTAAAATACATAAGGAGGTGCAATGCATGGAGTTTGGGAAACCAGTGCAAAAGATATTTTTGACTACTGGGAAAAATTTTAATATGGAGTATTTAGTCAAATAATCATATGAAATAAAAATATTGACATGGAAGATTGATATAATTAACTGAAAAAAGAAAGTTCAAATCAAAAGTATATACATTGTGTTCCCATTTTGGTTGAAATATATGCTTCATATGCATAAAAATCATTTTGAAAGTACTAGCAGTGGTGATAATAATGTGATGTTTCTATTTTCTTATTTTTGCTAATCCACATTATCTAATTTTATGATTTTTTTGTTTGTAGTAATAAAATGTTATTTAAAAAGAAATTGAAGCCATTGTATATTCTTAGTGGGGATATAAAGTGGTATAGTTGCTATGAAAAACAATAAGGGGGATCCTGAAAAAATTAGAATAATTACCACATGATTCTGACAATCCCTTTACTAGGCTTTTATCCAAAAGAATTAAAATCAGAATCTTGAAGACCGATATTTGCACTCTCATGTTAATTATAGCATCATTTACAGTAACCAAGATGTGAAGACAAACTAAATGTTCATCTGTCAGTGAATGGCTAAAGAATATGTGTTCTATCATACAATGAAATATTATCTGGCCTTAAAAAATCCTGTCATTTGCTACAACATGCATGGACCTTATGCTAAGTGAAATAAGATAGTCAGAGAAAGACAACAATTTCATGATTCCACTTATAGGAGGTATCTAAAATTTCAAACTCATTAAAGCAAAAAGTAAAGCCATGGCTGCCTGGGGTTGGATGGATGGGAAATGGAGATTCCTTTTCAATTGGTATAATTTTTAGTCATGGAAGAGGAAAAAGTTCTAGAGATCTGCTGTGTAACTCTGAGCTGGTAGTTTACAATACTGCACTTTTCACTTTAATGTCTGTTAAGGAGGTAGTACTCATGTTATCTGTTTTTGACACAATTTTAAAAAATCTGTATTGATATGTAATCAGCATATAACAGGTATATTGTGGGACATATTTTGGAAAGAATGAAATTGGTAGATGAGTGACGGGGGTATCCAGGACAGGATTTTGAATGCTCACTACAGAATGGGCAATGAAAATAAATTACACAAAAAATATTACAACCATGCTAAACACAATCAGCTTTTTTTAAAAAAAGGCTTTATTTATTTACTTATTTTTAGACAGAGGGGAAGGGAGGGAGTAAAAAAAGGAGAAACATCAATGTGTGGTTGCCTCTCACACTCCCTCTACTGGGGACCTAGTGTGTAGCCCAGGCATGTCCCCTGACTGGGAATGGAACCTGTGACACTTTGGTTTGCAGGCCGGTGCTCAATCCACTAAGCCATAGAAGCCAAGGCACAAATCAGCTTTTTATTGTGTTTGGAAACCTTTGATGTTCAAAATTCTTCAATTTTATGCCAATATCATTGTTAATCAACCTAAATAGAATATAGTTCAAAATAAATACATATGAAGAATTAGTAAATTATATCCATCATTGGATTCAACACGATAACTTGTAAAACATTCTTTAACTATACCATTCTTTCAAAGTGGAGATTGCTGTAATGCATACCTAGTTTGGAACCAAATATGCAGGCTTAAGAAAGATGTGTCAACAGACTCATTTTAACTTAGGCTACATATAAATTAATTTGGTAGACTGGAACTTTGGAATATTAGTACTGACAATCTTGCCTCTAGCTGGTCTCAGCAAATGCATGTCCTTTATAATCAAGTGGAATTTAGTTGGTATATAAGAATTGCTGGCCCTAGTCAGGTAACTAGATGGCCAAAGGAATGTAATACCTTTTCTCTCATCCCTGCTCATTTTACCTATACATTTTACCTCTTCTTCCCTACGCTTTCATCCTCCTCCAAAGAGAATAGAGAGGCCCGGGGATTGTTTTCATGTCTCCTGCCAGTGGGAGTGGTGAATCTATAGTTTTCTTGAGCACATTTTCTCTCTCAGTTTGCTCACTAGATGTTCAGCCATATTCCAACCACTTTTCCGTCCCTCTGCCTAATCTGAGATTACTCTAGCAGTGACAGTAGAGCTGTGCAATTCTTTTGGATAAAGTCTTTTTAAGTGTTAACTTTCCTTAGTGCTTTGTGTATTGGCATAGTCACCATTTGCATTGAGTTACACCTTTTTTTCCCCCTCAATCCCCAATGGAAGGAATCAGCTTTTAATGTGTTGCGTGTATGTGTATTGTGTTTATATATAATGTGAGAAGAAGGACTGGCGCATGTCTTGATAAACTGCAGCATGTTATTCTCAAATTCCCAAACATCCTCTTCCTTTTACTTAGGGATTGTAATAAACTTCTCATACTCTTCATGAAAATACACATGTTTTCCAATTAGAGTTTGTTTCTTAAGTCATAAATGGTAAGAATCCATAATGATTTATAGATGTTAGAACAATTAAAAATTTGGGCACAATCCTACCAATAAAAGGCTTTCATCAGAAGTACTTCCCATTTGCCATCAAAGCTGGGTTTAGAGTGACCTTAAAAGGTCTTCCTCTTATTACATTCACTAGAGACTGCCAGGTCACTCCAGGTGTATATCAGTGGATACGAAAATAAAAATAAAACAGGAAATCACTACTTTCAACCATTTGAGAATATAAAAATATAGTAATCAGCTTTTTATTTTTCCACAGTAGTTATGTAATTCACTATCAGCAATTCCAAATCTTTGCACCATTCAAATGAGTAAGTCTGCATGGGAACAATGATTTATCTAAGCTGTCTACACATGGTAAAGTCAAGCTGGAAAAAGGTAACCTTCCTGGCAACAAAGATAGGGAACTGAGAAGTTCTAAATATCTACCTATTCTGAAAATATTGTTAACATTAAAATTCCCTTAGAGAACTAGAAGAGAGTGGTCTGGAGAACACTATGTGAAGGTATTTTCTGTCTCAAACATCCAAGCAGAAAAAAAAAATCCTGAATGAAAGAAATTGGTAGAAAAGTGGGAAGGGTCAGTCTGGAGACTGACTTTAAAGATGATGAAAAAGAAAGGGGAATACAAACATGAAAATAATTGCTATTGGAGATGGGGTAATGATGACAAAGTCTGATATGACCATCACATTTAACACTCCATACTTTGAACTTTCATATTGGAAAACATAATCTATAGGCACTTACATGAGGCAAATCACAAATTTGAAAATAAATAGCCATTGATAATTTAAGATTTTTTAATTAAAATAAACCTGAGGTTTCTGGTTAAATTTCGAGGTGTTTTAAGTCTTCCTAACTGGAAAGATCACATTTATCAGTTGCCACGAGGCAGTGTCACAGGCAAAGATATTCATTGTAGTGTTTGTTAGTATATACATAGAATTTGTGTTCTTTGAAGCAGTTTAGATAACAGTTGTTACTTACAAAACTCATTTTCCAATGATAAATCATAAAGTACTTGAGTTTGTTCATGTCTTAAGGACAGACACAGCTTAATAATTTCTAAGTATATGTAGATATCTGATGACTAAATCTGCATGTTATAAACCTTCCTTGTTTATACTTCTCTTAGAGACATTCTCTGAGGCAATTCTCATCTCTCCTAGTCACCATCCATGTTTTACTCACATGCTACTTAAAATACAAGTTTAATGTCCTTATTAACACACTCATGGCATTTTCTGTGCACCATATGTCTATAGATAGTCCTGTTGTCTCTTACCATCTGGGCTGAGTGTTTCCTCTCCTCTCCTTTTAAATAACTATGAACTACTTTCTACAGGCAATGAACTTAGAATATCACTGGATATGTCACCAACTGCTTTGTTTCCACTTTGGGTTTTTGCTTTAGGTGAGGCTTATGATTTATGAAAACAGTATTTATGATAAAGCTTGGGTTAAACATATCATGATATTGAAAAACTGGAATTTTAAAAGCAGCATTAAAACTCAAAATGAAAATGAATAATCAAAACTGGTTACATGTACTTTGTGGGAAAAAAGGCTCTAATATTTTTATATGATCAACGTGAATTCTAGAATGCTTTTTCATCAGCTTCTTAATATGCCCAACAAGATACTTAGATGGTGTTGGGACAGCCTGCCAAACGTTCCCTGTAATGAATTTGAAATCACCACCTAAACGGTGCTTCTAGTGTAGATCCATTGGCTCCAGGCAGGGTAAACTAATTAAAGGGCTCTTTATCACTAATAATTTGAAACACAGACACAAAATAGCACAACAAAAAATATATCCGCTCAGATTTAGAATAAATGAATATACACATCATATTTCTAATGTTACTATAAATTGCAGCTACCAGTATAAGGCATTATATGTTTGTCCCACTGATAGCAGAGGGAAAGAAACATCCAGGGCTCCCAGCAGGCAATTGTCCAAGCTGTTGTGGTTTGGCTGGGATGTGTAGCAGCCCCACCTCTCTTGTTGCCCTGGGAGTAATGCAGGGTGACAACTACATCTTCTACACCCCCTTTGAATCACTTTTAAAAGGTATTTTGTGAACTTTTACATTTTTAATATTGCTTTATATAAACTCATACTCTGCATAACTGCAAGGTAGAGTATTTCTTATTTCTATACTTCTGCATACCTAACTGATACTGTATATCTTTGTTTAGAAGATATGGCTTCTATTAAATTTAATTACTTACCCCTGTGGCTTTAAATTGAGGGTGGCTATAAAACAAAGACGGCTTCTATTAAATTTAATTACTTTCCCCTGTGGCTTGCATGGAACGGGAGGCTTCTATTAAAAACTGCATGGTCTAGGTGTGGCTGCTAATCAAAGATGCTTCTAAAAGAAGACACAGGCCATGGCAATAATTAATCAAAGGAGACAATGTTAGGTATAGAAACAGGATGGCATGATAAATGCCAATCCTGAAATTTATTATAGTAATTGTCATTCTGAAAGAACTTTCAAAATTTGTTGTTCTGCTTTTTTAAATAAAAAATATAGGTTACATCTGCACATACTATATGGGATATATTAATGTTCTATTGAGGAAGGTAAATATTTTCAAACATCACACCCTATCAGATAAAGACCAAGGTTCTGTGAGGCTTTTAACTGATTTTTTGTCTTTTGATAGTAGCTAAATAAAGAAAATGGCTTACAGATTGAGCTATGTATATAGCCTGAAAGTAACAACAGAAAAATGATGTTCATAATCTGAATTGCAATGAAACCAATTATCTGTGCTGTGGTTGTTCACATGGGAATTCTCCTAAAGGTTTAGTGTTTCTTAAAAGAAATTAAAAACAGCTGTAAAAATACCATAAAACAAAAATAGCAGCTGCAAAAGAGATTAACATTCCTAAATTTCATTTGAACCTGATATGCTATTTTTCCAACAGCAACATAGAAATTCTGATTTGTAAATATATCTTTATGAAATTTTACCTTTAAAAAAACAGGATTATTGAATGCATGTTTGATAGAACCAGTTGTTAATATTCACATAAATTTTATAAAATATTCTCCCTCTAAGGTGTTGTTATTATTCTATCTTGTTGGGTAATCCTCAAACATACATTATCATTGTAGGATAATCTAAAGTCCTTTAAGATTAAACATTACTGGGTACGCAAATTACAGCAAACTGCCTCCTTTCCCTCCCATCTTCTCTCTCTGTTATTTAAAGCTGTCAACTGCCTTTCACACTGAACCATGAAGACCAACGACCTTTTTAAAATTTTATATAGTGTCTGCTTTTCAATTAAGCAAACAACCATAGATAAAATATACCTAAGTTTTTTCATATATATATATATTTTATGTGTATATATATATATATGCACATATATGCATATATATTAAAACAAAATGCAATTTATAAAACAGATCTGGAGGTGGTGACAGTATAAAACAGTTAGTTTTGCTGTGCTGTTCAAACATATGGCAGCAACTTTTCTAGACCTGTGCCAGATGGAGGTCTTTAATCAATCCAGTCTGCTATACCGTATGTTATTTCTCCATTAAAAGGGTTTCTCCTTCCCAATTTATAAATAAATTGCTAAATTTTTAAGTGCAAAAAACAATACTTTAGAAATAACAGAAATAATAAATTGCAACATAGAAATAATAAATTGAGACTATTTTTAAAAGGCAACAAATCACTAAAGATGAAAATTATTTGAAATTTGTATTTTTTATTCTTTTAGCAAAACTCTTGTAGGCTGTACAGGCTTAACACACATTCAACATAGTTTACATATCTTATTTGTTTGGGTTTTGTTGGTTTAGTAGCTAAATGCTTCAAGACAGCAATATTATATTTGACAAACTCTCTAGTAAATATTGCCTATACTCACAGTCAATTAAATCATTATACTTGGTTGAAACTCAAGTATTAGATTTTTAAAGGTAAAAATCACTTTTCCAACAGGTTTCATGTTAAAATATTTCCAAATTTTTATACCCTTTAAAATCTTTTTTCCCCAAATAAATGTTTAAATCAGCTTCACTGCCATAAAAAAATACTAAATATATTAATATGTAAAAAGCAAATTTAATGGAAAGATACTGGTGCCATAATACATGAATAATTGTAGTTTGTTTTATCTTCACTATGTTAGCAAAGCCAATTCTTTCCCTCACACACATACATGTGTAATTTAAAAAATATGTGAGGAGCTGAGAAATAAGAATATAACATTTTGGAATAGTTTACTGCTATTGTTCTTTTGTTATAAATATTATTTGTGACATAGGTTCAGGTTTTGAAGTAAACTAAGATGTATACATAACAGAAATCAAATGAAAGCAACCAGTCTCTGGAGAAATATGCATTTCTTTTGTAGAACCAAGCTTTAATGGACACCAGTATTTAACATATTCACAGCTTATAACAACTTATGAAATGGGTGAATGTTCAAACAAAATATCAACCAGATCTATTCTCTGTAGCATGTTTATTTATGACTACTTTCTTTTGAAAGAAACCAGGAGTATGATAATGGTCGCTCACAGACTAAATAGGCTGTGTTTTCATGAGCAGTAATCCCATACAAGTACAAGAGAGAAAAGCTGTATTTTTCCAATATAATCCTACAAGGGCAAATGACAGCCTTACCTGATGGCTGATATCTTTTATAGTACGACTGTGCCATATTTTATGCATCACAAAGAATGATCAAAGATGTCTCTAGAGGCTCTCTGTCATGGAATGTGGCCCCACAGTCCCTGTCTGCCTTTAAATCAGGCAGTAATGCACCTTTAGGATAAGTTGGGCATGCTTTCCACAGTGATGGTTATTTTGGATATATCTGAGAATGATTTAGATTTCTCATTCAGTTATGTGAGTTCTAAAATTATATGCATGTTTCATTTGGTTGTGAAATAAGTGACTAAAATAAACATGAAATAGTATGTTTTTAAAAGTTCCTGTTTAATGTATAGTTCTGCTTGTTTTTACTGCTTTTGTGATATAATATTGTTTAGAAAAGAAAATGCAACTCAGAAAGTAACAAAACTATTCCCATTTGTTTTCCATTAAAACATATTAATAAAATAACTTTAACAGACTTTTGTTCTTGCACAGAAGATTTTGCATTGCAGCTATGTTTTTATCAAACTGAAATAACTATTTAGATTTTCCATATAAATTGAAAATAAATTGGAAAATTTTGGCAATCACCCAGTTAATTTTAGCACACAACCTCCAATCTTATAATATCTGAATAATTTCCAAAAATACTATTTGCCTAAATATTTTCAAAGGATTTGATGAAAATGTCCTGCTTTCAGACTTATCTAAATAATTAAATTCTCTTCTTTCTTTGGAAATTGTCTCTGCATATAAACAATAATCAGAAAAAGAAATGCTTTAATTACATTAACACTACTAGCTAAATAGTTATTTTGACTATATTGTTAGGACTACATGTTTTTAAACAAATAAGCAAACAAAATCTGGTTATGATTATTGGTTGATGACCTTTGTTAATGAGAGAAGGCCATCAGCTTCATAAACCAGCCAACAACACTTTGTTGCAATGATAGAAATTTATTTGCAAAGAAACATCACTGGCTACATGACAGAACTTTCATCAAGATTTCCACTTACTGACACTTCTTAGGTGCTGAAGAATCCATACAATTGCTCATGAACCTGTCCTCAGAACACACAGAGCCAGCCAAGAGACTGTGAATTTGGTTAATCAGATTAATGACAAAATCACTCAAAATGTTTGCCCCAAAGAGAGTGAGTTTTCAAAGAACATATTTTATTTCTTAAAAAAAAAAACCCACACATACGCAATTGCAAGTAAATGTACTCTGAAATCTTTTAACTAAAAATTTAATCATTCTGCCTTTGCAGGCTTTAAGAACTGTTTATAATTACATTAAATTATAATTCTATTCTCTCTAATTTCAGTTAAATATAAAATTCATATTTGACTTTGTTATAATGTTTGTTGGAATATTAATGGTCTGATAAGTAGGTAGTTTCCTTGAAATTATTTTTAAAATTAATTGTAATTTATCAGATTATATAATTTTTAACTATTTCCCACTGCACCTGAAACTAATAAAATGCCATTAAAAAGGTAGTAGCCAAAATATATTTTTATAAGAAATTTTTTTTGACTTTTCAGAGGCATGAAATACATATCAGTTCCTGATTTAAAAGACTATCAGTTTATGTATCCTTACTTTTCTGAGATTTATTTGATTTTATAGTTAATATTTATAACACCATATTTCATTTTTAACAAATCAGTAATGTCGTTATTAATGGCAGATCTAAAATGCTTTGAGAACTGTAAAATATTAAAGACCTATATGATTATTATTTGCACTTAGTAGTCATAAAGTATCTTCTTACATACATGATAAATACTTAACACTATATTATGTGTTTTTACTAGTTATCATTCAAAATCCTATTAAAATGAAGAAAGTTCAAAATAATTATAAAAAAGCAAAAACTATCTTACTAGGTGAAAATATTCAGAATCAATATTTTTTATTACATCATATTTGTTCTATTTACAGAGAGTCCAGAAGAATACCAGAGAAAAAAATATTAAACATTTTAGGAAACATATTTTTAGATTTTCAACTATTTTTAGGGAGAAAACAAAGAAAACAAAATAATTTACTTCTAGGATCTTCTTGGTCATTCACTAGCATATGTATAATTTGATAACTACAGATTTATATATCTTTACTTTCAACCTTTACAAAATGAAGTTCGATAAAATGTTTGTGAGATCTCTTCCAGGTCTAGAAATGGGGGGCGTTAGTTTGGGAAGGAAACCTAGGGTTCACCTTTAACAGCTCATACAGTTCATTAGTCCTCTTATAAATATGTCTAATTATTTGTTTTTATTATTTATTATATTATAGTTGTTCCTGCTTTTTCTCCCTTTCCCTACCACCACCCAGACCCTCCATGTCCCCTCCTTAAGTCAATCTCCACATTGTTGTGTCCATGGGTTGTGAATAAATGTTCTTTGGTTAATCCCTTAACCATCTTTCTTCCTGTCCCTGGCTCTTTTCCAGCAGCTGTCAGTCTGTTTCATGCACCTAAACTTCTGTTACTATTTTGTTTGTTAATTTATTGTTTTCATTAGATTGTTCATACAAGAGAGATCATGTGGTAAATGTCTTTCACTGACTGGCTTAATTCATTTAGTATAATATTCTCCAGATCCATTCATGCTGTTACAAAATGTAAGAGTTTCTTCTTTTTTACTGCTGCATATATTCCATTGTGTAAATGTACCACAGCTTTTTTATCCACTCATCTACAGATGCGCATGTGGGTTGTTTTCAAATCTTGGCTACTGTAAACAATGCTGCAATGAACATAGGGTACTTACATTATTTCAAATTAGAGTTTTGGGTTTCTTCTGATAAATTTCCAGAAGTGAAATCACTGGGCCATAAGGCAGTTCCATTTTTAATTTTTTGAGGTAACTTCATACTGCTTTCCACAGAAGCTGCATTAATCTGCCTTCCCATCAACAGTACTAAAAGGTCCTTTTTCTCCACATCCTCGCCAACACTTGTTTGTTGATTTATTGATGGCAGCCATTTTGGCAGGTGTAAGTTGATATCTTAATATGAATTGAGGTTTTAATGTGAATTTCTCTAATGATAATGATGTTGAACAATTTTTCATATGTCTATGGGCCTTCTGTATGTCCTCTTTGGAGAATAGTCTATTCAATCCTTTTGTCCGTAGTTCTAGTTGGGTTGTTGTCTTCCTTGTGTTGAGCTGTATTAGTTTTTGTATATTTTGGAGATTAAACCCTTATCAGATGTATCATCAGTGAAAATGTTCTCCCAGACAGTGGGCTCCCTATTTGTTGTGTTGATTGTTTCTTTTTTTAATTTACTAATTTCTATTTTTTTTATTGTAATTGTTGTTCAAGTACAATTTTCTGCCTTTTACTCCCAACCCAGCCCACTCCCCAGCCCTCCCCACCTCCCTCACATTTCCCCTCCTCCTTGTTTTTGTCTGTGTGTCCTTTATACTTGTTCTTATAAACCCTTCCTCTTTTCCCCTGAAATTCCCTCCCTTCTCCCCCGCCCCCACCGTCACTGTCAGCCTGTTCTCTATTTCAGTGTTTTTGGTTATATTTTGCTTGTTTGTTTGTTTTGTCAATTAGGTTCCTGTTAAAGGTGAGTTCACACGGTATTTGTCTTTCACCACCTGCCTTATTTCACTTAGCATAATGCTTTCCAATGCCATCCATGCTGTAGCAAAGGGTAGGAGCTCCTTTTTTCTTTCTGCTGCACAGAATTCTATTGTGTAAATGTCCAATAGTTTTTTGATCCATTCACTTACTGATGGGCACCTAGGTTGCTTCCAAAACTTGGCTATTCTAAATTGTGCTGCTATGAACATTGGGGTACATAGGTTCTTCTGGACTGGTGTCTCAGAGTTTTTAGGATATAATCCTAGCAGTGAACTTGCTGGGTCAAAAGGCAAATCTATTTTTACTTTTCTGAGAAAATTCCAAACTGTTTTACATAGTGATTGTTTCTTTAGCTGTGCAGAAACTTTAAATTTGATGCAGACTTATTTGTTACTTTTCTTCTTTGTTTCCAATGCCTTAGGAGATATATTGGCAAATATATTGTTATGTGGGACATCTGAGATTTTATTTCATTTCATTTTTACTAAACTAATGTGTTTATTTTTCACATTATTTTATTGTTGTTCAAGTACAGTTGTCTCCATTTCCCCACTACCACTTCCCCCCAACCCAGTCATCCCCACTCCCCACCATTGATCCTACCCACCTTTGGGTAGGATCATGTGTCCTTTATACTTGTTCTTGAAGTAGTATCTCATTGTGCTTTTAATTTGCATCTCTCTGATAGCTTTTGATGCTGAGCATCCTTTCATATATCTCTGGGCCCTCTGTAAGGACATCTGAGATTTTAATGCCTATGTTTTCTTCTAGGATTTTTATAGTTTTGTGACTTACATTTAAGTCTTTTATCCATTTTGAGTTTATTTTTGCGTATGGTTAAGTCTGTGGTCTAATTTTTCTTTCTTTCTTTCTTTCTTTCTTTCTTTCTTTCTTTCTTTCTTTCTTTCTTTCTTTCTTTCTTTCTTTTTTTTTTTTTTTTTTTTTTTTTATGTTTGTTTTTTTTTTTTTTTTTTTTTTTTGCATGTACAAGTCCTGTTTTCCCAATAGCATTTATTGAAGAGACTGTCTTTGTTCCATTGCATGCTCTTGCAAGCTTTGTCAAATATTAGTTGATCACACAAGCATGGGTTTATTCTTGGGCTTTCCATTCTGTTCCATTGATCTAAATGTCTATTCTTATGCCAGTACCAGCTGATTTATTAAAGTCAAATTATATACAGTTTGATACCAAGAGTTATGATACCTCTAGCTTTGTTTGTCTTTTGCAAGATTCATGTGGTTATTCGGGGTCTTTTTTGGTTCCAAAATTTTCAGAATGTTTGTGCTAGTTCTGTGTATTGTATCACTGGTGTTTTCATAGGAATTGCATTGAATATATAGATTTCTTCTGGTAAAATGAATACTTTAATGATGTTAATTCTTCCAATGTATAAACACTGTATATCTATCTTTCCATTTATTTGTATATTTCTCAAATTAACCTCAATAAAAAGACTCAAAAAACCTCAAATAGTCAGTCTAAATAGCATATTATTAAATAATAAATTGTTAACCAATGAGATTAGGGAGGATAAAAACAAAAACCTCAGAAACAAATGCAATGAACATACAATAACCCAAATCTATGGGACAGAGTGAAAGCACTCCTGAAAGGGAAAATCATAGCATTACAGGTACACCTCAATAAGCAAGAAAAATCTCAAATATATAAACTAAACCTACACCTGAAAGAACTAGAAAAACAACCACAAACAAAGACCAGAGCAAATATAAGGGAGGAAATAATCAAGATCACAGTGGAAATCAGTCACATAGAGACTAAAAAAAAAAATACAGAAGATCAATGAAACCAGAAGCTTGTTCTTTGAAAAGACAAACAAGATTGATGAACCTTTAACCTCTAATCAAAAACAGGGGAGAGGACCCAAATAAATAAAATCAGAAATCAAAGAGGTGAAATAATGACTGATATCACAGAAATAAAAGGAACCTAATCAACAAAATAAACAAGCAAGCAAAATACAACCAGAGACATTGAAATTAAGAACAAACTGATAGTAACCAGAGGGGAAGGGGGAGGGGATACTGGGTGAAAAGAGGGAAGTGTTGTTAAGGAACATGTATAAAGAACACATTGACAAAACCAAAGGTGGGTATTATTGAGGGTGGAAGGTACAGATGGCTGGGGTTGAGGGGAGTGGTGGAGGGAAAATGTTGTTCAATATACTTGAACAACAATAAAAATATTTAAAAACAATAAAAAAAGAATGAAATAAAAGGGACTGTAAGAAATTACTATGAACAGTTATACATCAATAAATTTATCTACCTGGGCTAAATGGATAAATTTCTAGAAACATATAATCTCCCAAAACTGAAACAGGAAGAAGCAGAAAACCTGAATAGATCAATAACAAAAAATGAAATCAAAGTAGTAATCAAAAAACTCCCAGCGCACAAAGCCTTGGACCAGATGGCTTCAAAAGAGAATTTTACCAATCATTCAAGGAAGAACTATCACAGATCTTTCGCAAACTATTCCAAAAAATACAAGAGGAGGGAAGACTTCCAAGTTCTTTCTATGAGGCCAGTATTATCCTAATTCCAAAACAAGATAAAGACACACAAAGAAGGAAAATTATAAGCCAATATCCCTGATGAACATGGATACTAAAATCCTTGACAAAATACTAGCAAACCAGACCCAGCAATATATCGAAAAGATTACACACCAGGATCAAGTTGGATTTGTCCCAGAGACACAAGGTTGGTACAATATTTGCAAATAAATAAATGTCATACATCGCAAAAACAAAATGAAAGGCAAAAACCACATGATCATATCAATAGATACAGAAAAAGCATTTGATAAAACTCAACACCCATTTATGATAAAAACTCTTAGCGAATTGGGACTAGAGGGATCATATCTCAACATAATAAAGGCCATGTACGAAAAAACCTATAGCTAACATCATTCTTTATGGGCAAAAAACTGAAAGCATTCCCCAGAGATGTTCTCTTTCAACAGTCATAATGAGCATAATTCTGGAAGTCCTAGTCACAGTGATCAGACAAGAAGAAATAAAAGGCATCCAAATTGGAAAGGAGGAAATAAAGCTGTCACTATTCACAGATGACATGATATTTTACATCCCTAAAGAAATCCTTAAAGATTCCACCAAAAAACTCCTAGGCCTGATAAGTGAATTCAGCAAAGTAGCAGGATACAAAATTAATGCCCAGAAATTGATGCCATTTTTATGGACCGATAATGAACTATCAGAAAAAGAAATGAAGAAATCAATTCCAGCCCTGGCTGGTGTAGCTCAGTGGATTGAGCGTGGGCTGCGAACCAGGCATCGCAGGTTCGATTCCCAGTCAGAGCACATGCCTAGGTTGCAGGCCATGTCCCCCAGCAACCGCACATTGATGTTTCTCTCTCTCTCTCCCTTCCCTCTCTAAAAATAAATAAATAAAATCTTAAAAAAAAAGAAATCAATTCCATTTACTATTGCAACAACAAAAAATAAGGTACTTAAGGAATAAATTAACCATAATATTAAAATCTTATATTTACATTTACAGATCATAAATATCTTCAACATGTATTATCTTAGATTTTTCATATAATAATCCCCAAACCAAGCCCCATTTTCCTTTTATATGGTAATAAGGCTCAATGAGTCATTTTTTTCTTTAATATCTCTAGGAAGTGGCCAAGTGGGGAATGGATACCAGGTCCAATCCAAATGCAATATTTTTTGCTTCCTTCTATAGGACTACACAAATATCATTGAAATGTAATAATTCAGCATTTGAGTGTAAAGGATTGCATTAAAATAGAAGTTAGCCTATTTCTTTTTATGGTGAAATTTAAAAAAAAAATATTGTTGTTGTAGTACAGTTGTCTCCATTTTCTCCTTCCCCCTAGCCCTGCTCCACACTCTCCCATCTCCCACCCTCAATCCTACTGCCCTTTGGCATTGTCCATGGATCCTTTATCCATGTTCCTTGATGACCCTTCTCCTTCTTTCCCCTGTTATTCCCCTTCCCCCCAACCTGGTTACTGTCAGTTTGTTCTTTATTTCAATGTCTCTGGTTATATTTTGCTTGCTTGTTTGTTTTGGTGATTAGGTTCCACTTATAGGTGAGATCATATGGTATTTGCCTATTTCTTTTTGAGTCTTGCCTTATAAGAAAATTATATAATAGTTAATGATTACTTCATATTGATCCCAATATGCCTTTTTGTTTATATATATATATAGTTATATATATTTATATAAATAAGTATATGAATATATAGATATTTATTTAAATATATAAATATAATTACTTCACAGTGATCCCAATATGCCTCCTTGTTTATTTATATATAAATGCAGTCATTGTTCCTTCTGCTTCTGTATTTAAACCACACAGAGGTGTTCTCAAAGGGATAGGTTACAATTTATGTTTCTGCATCTTTAGTAACAAAGTGTTTGCAACAGAATATATGCTCAACAAATGTTTGTGGTCTATATTGCCTCAGAGTTTTGAAAGCAATTCTGTGCAAAAAACTTCTAAGTTTGTAAAAGTTTAGTCTCTGCTTGCAGGTGAAACTTTGCCAGCCATTTCAGCATGGACTCATCAAAGTCCCAATGAAAGCATGCCATCCAACACTAAATATACCTCTTTCTGTGTGTTATACATTAGTGGTCTCCAAACTTTTTGGCACCAGGGACTAGTTTCATGGAAGACTGAATGCGGCAGGAGGGTGGTGGGATGGCATTATAGCCTGCCACAAAATGAAGCTTAATTATCACTTGCCACTCACTGATAAGGTTTTGATGTGAGTCTGCAAACGATTTATTATGGTGTCTGTGCAGTCAAACCTCTCTGCTAATGATGATCTGTATTTGCAGCTGCTCCCCAGCACTACATCACCACCTCTGGTCCACCTCAGATCATCGGGCATTAGATTTTCATAAGGAGTGTGCAATCTAGATCCAGTGCATGCACAGTTCATCGTAAGGTTTGTGCTCTTATGAGAATCTAATGCTGCCTCTGATCTGACAGGAGGCGGAGCTCAAGTGGTAATGTGAGGGATGGGGAGCTGGCTTTAAATATAGATGAACCTTCACTTGCTCGCTAGCTGCTCACCTGCTGCTGTGTGGCCTGGTTCCTAACAGGCCATGGACTGGTACCAGTCTGTAGTCCAAGTGTTGGGGATCCCTGCTGTATAACTTCTCTAAATGTCTCTGAAATAAGTAACTTTAGGTGGGGCTTGTATTT
This sequence comes from Tonatia bakeri, assembly GCA_004024845.1. NCBI lineage: Eukaryota > Metazoa > Chordata > Mammalia > Chiroptera > Phyllostomidae > Tonatia > Tonatia bakeri. The sequence continues at coordinate 65,701 of PVIA01006825.1, forward strand.
AGATTCAAAATAATCTGGTCATCAACTATTTTCTTTGTACAACTCATATACATAAATCCAAGACGAGTCTATATTAGAATATCATAACATAATTTGTAATTAAACTAAAGGGACTAGGAAACATAGAAACTGAATTTTAAGAAAATAAACTAATTGAGATAATTTTTTCTTAGTATATATGTTTATCCTTTAAATTGTGCTAAAATTTAAAATTTTGGGCAAACAAAAATTTTATTTAATGACTTAATAACTCACATGATCAGAGAGGATTGACTTCAAATTAATAAGACTATTTACATCTCACATGAAAATCTGTCTGATATGCACTTCCTCTAACTTCCTTATATATGGAGTTACTACAGTGATTATATTTTAATATTGTACTTTAAATTAGCCTGCTTAAACATTTTCCCAACAATGGGTATGTCATTCCCATTTCATTTTCAGAGTATAGTATTTCTCACTCTTTTGGCCTATGTCAAAAACAAATAATTCTTTCAAAGTTTCATGTAAGGCTTATCAGTATACTTTTGCATAATTTGTTCCTAAAAGCTCAAAAATATATATTTTTAAGATAGAATGGTGTCCCTTAAAAAGTCATTTTAACTATACCAAGAATCAATATTTAAAAGAAATAGAAAATTCTAGATAAATCCAAAATTAATACTTAAAGGCAAGTTGAAATTACTCTTTCCATAAATAATGAATTGAAATATCAAAGCAACAATAAAAAATATCCTACATTTAAGATCATTATAGGGTACAATGGAATAACAAATCATAAATTTCCAAGGTTAATAAGAAAAGCTAAACCTCAAATATTGGATGTATCTGTTGCAACAACTACAAGTCTCAGTACTTAAATCAAGGCCAGAATTATGTGTCCCCTGGGCTAGGAAGAAGAGTCTCGATTTATTTTTTTGTTTAACTTGGAACTTTTGCTGTTTATCCACAGTAAAGTGAAAATGGAGACAATTAGCAAGGTAATTCAGTAAAAGCAAGTAAACAAATACATATAATTGTGTTTAAATGTTCACAGAATTTAAGAAATGCTTTTACCTTTGTGTTTTAAAAGTACACATTTGCATTCAACAGAATTAAACAAACTATCAGAAAAGAAGGGATGCACCAGGTGAAGGGGTTAAATTAATAAAAAATATATCCAGACTTACTTACAAACTACTTATTCAAATTACTTTTTTCAGAATATTATTTTGGCCTTTGAACAATGATTTTTCAGACACAGTGATCCATGTTGAGTGATTAAATGTCAGAGTTCTTGTCATCCTGCCCTGACAAGCATTCTACTTTCTCTACAGAAGTCACATATGCACACATGTATGCATTTTTATAAGATTTGAGTGAAAAGTGAGGAAATTTGTTTACCTAGAATATTTGTTTTCCTAGTGTCTTCCAGACATCTCTAAACATCTGGAAAAAAAATTGACAAAATGCTTTATTAGAGAGGCTTGGGGGAAACAGGCACTCACATAATATTGTTGATGAGATAAGTTAGGTAGATCTCAAAGATGTACTGAGTGAAAGAGTCCAATCTCAAAATATTACATAAATATATTATTCCATTTATATGACATTCTCACAAAGATGGAACTTGAGTGAAGGAGCACAGGGCAATGGTTCCCTGGGGTCAGAGAGTGAGAGAGTGCAGATACAGGAGCGGTGTGGGGGAGCTCTGGCCATGAGGGGACTACTTTGTACTCTGAATTTGGAGGAGATTCCAGAGATTTATACTTCTGTTAAAACTCAGAGCTTTACAGACAACTATATGTAAACTGTAATGTTTTTCAATGTAAAAAATTAGAATATATTCATGAATTCTGTATTGTATTTAGTCATATATTTTTATATTCTAATAGCTATGTATCAGTTATATATAATCAATAATTGTGATAGATAGTGATGATAGATGATTGATAGATAGATAGATAGATAGATAGATAGATAGATAGATAGATGATAGATAGATGATAGATAGATAGATAGATACCAATCGCAGTGCTGGGCCATGGTGGGTGTGAATGGTTTATATCAATGGTTTGGATCAGGTCAGGAGATAAAATAAAACATGCTAATGTCTATCATTTAATACTGTTTTGTTTTTGATCCATATGACTGGATTACCTAAATGAAAAATACAATTAAATTACAAAAAAATCAGGTCCTTGGCTGGTTTCTTTTGTTTATTACTGCCAGGGTAATAAATTATTGGCCCAATACCTTTGTATTCACTAGGTGAAATAAAAAGTTAGTTAATACAAATACCATTGGATTCAGTCTTTTGAACAGTTTTCTTCTTTCTACCCTATGCATAGCTACAAGTAAAGCCTCCTGCCCAGCAGGCACTTATGACTCTTTCTTCTAGAATTAATTCCTCTTATAATGGAATCAACTGTTTTAAAATAAAGTTGAGGCAAAGTGGGAATCCATTTCTCTGTTAAAACATTAACACCCACAATCATATATTTTGGATTATTTTCTAAATTTTTATTTACTGTTTTGTAAATGCATCTGTCCTTTGTAACAAGAGTTATACTAACAGGTTACAAAGTGAAATGATAGCAATTAAGCTGCTTTATTTAGAAAATGGAAAATTACTGGTCATTTTCCATTCACTTGACCTAGCTGATTGCTGTAGTCTTGCAAAAAACTGTCTAAATATGAAAATTAGCAAAAATAACATATACACCACTATTGGCATTCAACTTTTGGTGTTTTTTCTGAGAATTAGGTAAGCTGACATCAGAACCCAGACCACTAAGAGCTTGTTTCCTCATATACTTTAATTACTGGCACCACTAAATATATACTCTTTGCTCCTTCAATTTTTAATACAAGAAATATTTTCACTGTTGATTGATTAACTATAGCCAAGGTATTGTTGGAAAAAAACTGTTAATTTCCATTGTCAATTATATTTTCTTGTCCCAACTCTTTCTGGGGAGGAAAAACTTTCTTTTCACTTAGAAAAAGACTCTCTATCATTTCAAATATCAATGAAAAGAAGCAAAGTACATCAGGAATTTTAACATGTATTTCAAATTTCAAGGATCATGGCACATGGAATAAAAAAAAACAATTTAATTAAGGAAATCAGTAAGTTTGGTCCACAAAACCAATTGCTTGACTGCTGTGGCTACATTATTCTTTTAGGTTTCATTTTTCCAGCTTTCCAAAATACTTTGAAAAACAAATCCAGTTTGCAGATTTCTGTGCCTGGCTTGGCTCTTGCTTACTAAGAATTTGTGGAATCAACAGAAATTGCTACCCTTGAAGAGAAAAACAAAACAAAATCAAATGGTGTGAATCTAGCTTGGGTCTAAATAAGATACCATTTAAAGATCATAATATAGAATAATGCAAATACTAAATGAATGCTATATTAATTTATCCTCAAGCATTTTAACCAAACTGCTCCTGTAATGCTACTCATGACTGGAAATGGAGACCTGGGGAATTTTTTCATGATTCTACATTCTATGGCACTATATTAATTAACAACAATACCTTCAATGTGTTATATTAACAAATCAGAGTAGGCAAAGAGGACAGTGAAAGAATAATAGGCAAGCTACTCTTCAGTATTGTGTTAAATCAAATATTGACTCTTATAAAGCCCAAGCCATCTCCTTCCTGTGGTAGAAAGATAGTAATGTGCTAGATTGTATATGAGGTCTTATTACAGAGATGTCAGTTTTAGTTTGAAACATAAACATATTTTATTCATATATTAGTACTCATTGTGATCAATGATAGTGTATCTAGCATACTAGAATTTGTTTTTTGATCAGTAGAAAAGTAATTATTCATAACACTCAAAATAGAGGCAAAGTTTTGAAAGAAAAGAAAGAGTTATAGGTTTCTTATATGGAAGGTAATTTTAATATAGACGAGATTGGTCCAAGTTCTGCCATTTGGATTGATAGATTATCTAGCAGAACTATCATTTCAATAATCTCAATGACAGTATAGCACTGGATTCTTGATACAGTATTATAAATTATATTTACTGCAAATGTTATTGCAGAGAATATAGAAAGAGATCTATTATTTGTGTTTGTGAAAGTTTAGATAGGAAAAATTTAAGATTCTTGGACAAATCATAACAGAAATGATCTATATGATAAGGCTATATTGCCAGTTGTCAAAAATTTTACTTTAGTCATTACTTCATCAGTATTCTTGAATTATAGTGACATGATTCCACTTGTGAGAAAATATATCATATTAATCAACTTGAACGTTACCCTTGTAAGATGGTGCTTTGCAGTGTTTGGCAAGGTTGGATACAGCTAACTTTTTAGAGAAATGTATTAGCTTCCATTTATTTTGTCTAATATTAAGAACTTACAGTTGACATAATATAAAGTTGTTGGTAATCATTACATACTGATAATAAAACTATATATAGCAGATGGAACTTATTGGAATTATGCTTATGATTGTAACATGTATGATATATGCTTATTAACTTATGAACTACTCATATTTCAAATGCTATATGATATAGCTTAAACTAATGTTATATTATCTTTCTTTTCTTTCTATCATCTATCTATCTATCATCTATCTATCTATCTAATCTATCATCTATTATCTGTCATGTTCTTACTTACCCAATTACCTTTACTTAAAAATAAAATTAAAATTAGTGTGTATTTCTCAAGTATATTTTTTACACTTGGACTATTCATTGTATATCATCATTATTACATTATATCTATCTTATCTGCTGGTTTGTAAGCCTCATAAGGGGCAAGTACCTGAGCATTCAACACACTGTCTGAAACACAAATAAATAAATCAGAGATTGTTATACTATCAATTTCACCTTCCTCTGTACCTCCTATTGGATGCATTCATATACACCACCCCACAAACATCTTTCCTGGTAGGCAATGAAGCGAGCAAAGCTACAACCACACCATAGTAAATGCTGGTAAATGGGTAACTGAAAACTTATGACATGTCCCATCTTTGAGACCTTTATAGACTTCCATTCTCTTTCCATCTAAAGTTAATCTTTTTAGAAAGAGCTATCCTGCCCAGCATAAAACTGGGGATGGAGCTATCCTAAACTAAAAGGTGACATTTGAAGGAGACAATTATATTATACAGGTTCCTAATAATTGTAGAAACATAAAAAGAAAATGTAGATAAACCTGCTTAAAATGGAAGGTTTTATTCTTCTTTATTATATTGTTTTATTACCAGCAGGTAATTTAATTATACTTTTGACATATTGTATTGTACATACCTTTGGTAAATAGTTACCATAAACAATTTTCTAAATTTAAGTTTAATGTTTATATATTCATGTGTGTATATGTGCATTTTACATGAGTGTGAAAAAAATGATGAGAATGACTGCAATGATAAATTTAATAATTTCTGAAGCTTACAATTTATATATGAATCAAAATGTCCCATTTATATAATGAAAAAGTTTAAGAAGGTGAATGCTTTAGTTGTTTATCTAAACATATAACAATGTCACCAGTCATTCCTATCCTGAACACTAAAGATAGCACTTGTCTGCCACATCTTCAGCCACATGACCTTCATTCAGTGCCTAACAAACAGAAGAATCCATACACATAAGGCATACTAGACACTTAAAAGCTTATGTAAAAAATGACTAAACACCAATGACCATTTAAAAAATTTAATTATCTACATCATATGAGAGTGAATACACATAAATTTCCAATAAAATTCTCAATTGTAAAATGACATATTTTTTACTGATATGTCCCCTAGAGCAAGAGACATAAAGGAAAGAATAAACAAATGGGATCTCATCAAAATAAAAAGCTTCCTCACAGCTAAAGAAAACAGCACTAAAATGAAAAGAGAACCAACCATATGGGAAAACATATTTGCCAATGATACCTCGGACAAGGGTTTGATCTCCAAAATATCACACAATTAGACGCTAGGAAGACAAAAATCCCAATTAAAAATGGGCAAAAGACTTGAACAGACACTTCTCCAAAGAGGATAGACACAGAGCCCAGAGACATATGAAATAATGCTCAGCATCACTAGCCATCAGAGACATGCAAATTAAAACCCACAATGAGATACCTTTTCACACAGGTGAGAATGGCCATCATAAATAAAGCAACAAACAACAAGTGCTGGAGAGGATGTGAAGAAAAAGGAACCCTAATGCACTGTTGGTGGGATTGCAGACTGGTGCAGCCACTATGCAAAACAGTATGGAATTCTCTCAGAAAACTAAAAATGGAACAACCCAGAAATTCTACTGCTAGGATTATATCCTCAGAACCCTAAAACACCAATCCAAAAGAACCTATGTACCCCAATGTTTATAGCAGCACAATTTATAATAGCCAAATGCTGGAAGCAACATAAGTGCCCATCAGTAAATTAATGGATCAAAAGACTATGGCACATTTACACAATGGAATACTATGCAGCAGAAAAAAGGAGCCCCTACCCTTTGGGACAGCATGGATGGCACTGTTGAGCATTATGCTAAGTGAAATAAGCCAGGCGGTAAAAGATACCATGTGATCTCACCTTTAAGTGTAACCTAATCAACAAAAGAAAAAAAACAAGCAAAATATAACCAGAGATATTGAAATTAAAACAAACAGACAATAACTAGAGGGGAGATGGAGGGGATAATGGGGGGAAAAGGGTGAAGTGTTTTCAGGAACAACTATAAATGAACACCTGGACAAAACCAAAGGCAGGTGGAATCAGGGGAAGGAGGTGAGGATGGCTAGGGTCGGGACAGAGGTGGGAGGAAAAGGCAGGCAACTATTTGAACAACAATAAACTTTTTAAAAAATGGAAAAAAATATTGTATTATAGGCTCTTCCATGGTGTAACATACAAAGATGGAACATACAGAGACTACTTTTTAACTCTAACTTTATCACAGACTTTTGAATATGTGACTATCTCAGCACTTGTAAAATCTCTAAAAGTGTTGTCAATGCAGTTCGGTCAGAAAGTATTTATGTTCTAATGAATATCATGTGGAAATAACATGTCAAAAATGAGACACATGAGTATAGAGAGGAGTCAAAGCTCCCTAAATATTAAAAATCACTAACTGGGCATCACTTTAATTCATAAAACTGAATAGAAAGCATGACATCGAAAAGAGGCTTTAACTTTGGGTGATGGATACATGATTCCATACACAGATGATATTTTGTTAAGTTGTACACTTGAAATCTGTATTAAAAAAAAAAAGAAAACGTTTTGATCCTAGACAGGAAGGGAAAGGGAGAGGAAGATGGAGAGAGGGAGAGAGAGAAATGTCAATTTGTTGGATTCATTGTTCTACCCATCCATGTGTTCACTAGTTGATTCTTGTACGTGTCATTACCAGGAATTGACCCCTCAACTTTGGAGCATATAGAGCGTGCTCCAACCAACTGTGTACCCGACCAGGGTGAAACCTCTATGGTTTTGTTAAACCAATGTTACCCCAATAAACTCAATACTAACCAAACAAATGAACAAACCAGTTTTCTATATGATGTTCCCACCATGTGTGTTAAATATAACTTACTAAGCAACAGAAGAATTTGATTTAGAATAGAAACCAAAAGCAGTGGTCCATTTGGAACAAAAAACATAAAGACAAACACTCAAGATTTCTGCATTTCTATTGAGAATTAAAATATTTAGAAATAAAAAATAACATTTGACACTTCAAAGGCATACACTATTTTTCATGTTTCTTTTCCCACAGCTCTTAATTTGGAATATTGTCAGTAAATTAGGTAGGGCAGGGTTTTATTGATTTAAATAATAGGTTTTTTTGGTGTTATACTTTTATTATTAATAATAAATAATAACACTTTTATTATTTTTTTTGGTCTTCAGTCTGTTTTGTAAAATATCAACAGGGTTATTCTAGTCACATTTGTGTTTTAGTTTTTAGAGACTATTTTTTATAGCAGTTTAATGTTCAAAGCAAAATTGAGCAAGAAGTACAGAGATTTTCTGTAGACTCACTTTCTGTTCTCTCACAGGCATGACCTCTCAAATTATCAACATCCCCACAAGAAAAGAACATTTCCAGTAACTGATGACCCTGTATAAACACATATCAGTCACCCAAAATCTATTGCTTATCTTCAGATCCACTCTTGGTTGCATACATCTTTTTGGACAAATGTATAATAGCATGTATTCATTATTACAGTATCACACACAAGAGTTTCACTACCCTAAACATGCTATGTGCTTCAAACCAGTCAATAGCTCTTGATACCAAATGTTTTACCCTCAATTACCAAAAAAGTTTCCTAAGCACTCATGTGAGTAAGAGGATGTCATAAAGTCCTAAAGTTTGATTTTTAGATAAAAGAAGTATCAGCTTTAGAAAAATAAATGTCTAGTTATAAAATAGAAAATTCTACAATGTGGTGATATAGAAGGCATCTGAAAAATAGTAATTCATAAAATAAAGTTGAGACTGAAGGCTTCAATACTATTGATAATTAATATACAGGTTCTGGCACAAATAATGTCTTCTTTTTATTACAAAACCTTTCATTACAAAATCATAAACATGTAATTCTATAACATAACAATAATACACTCAAGAACACCACATGACATTTTAGGTGAAATGTTGAGATTGCTGTCCATCTCGTGCGAGACATTCATGTACCCTAGAAACCACACTCAAGCAGGCCTTACTTCTGCTGGACACTGTAATTAGAAATACAGTATTTGCTTGTATTACTGGCTAGCGGATAAGGATTACAGAGTTAAATTGATAGTATTGGATCTTATAATATGGCATCACCTCTATTATGAATAAACCCTCATTTTGTATGTGAACTTGAAAGGAGTAAATTTTCTCTTTGTTTCTTAACCCTTTGATTCTGTTCAGTGTTAAAGCCCCTTTGTTATAATTTAAATGTGTAGCTGCTCTTTCTCTGTGTTCACTGAAGGCTCAAATATCTCTCAAATGCCAATATTGTAGAAATCATGGGAAACTGTTTCTTCTTCTGTTTTGTCTCCAAAGTGGAATCTTTCAACATTTTAAGGGAATTATCTACTTATTCAACCCTTAAATATATATCAAACATTTTCTTTATGTTACATGTCGTCCTGATATTTTAAAATGTATTGGTGAACAAGACTGTACCCACCTATCTACCACCTTCCTGTAGCTCAATTCCAAAAAGACTTCCATGTTCTTACACATCCCTTACCATCTCCTGTTCTAGCATCTTTGCATTCTTTGCATGATGAGCTTGTCTTTCCACCTCACTGCCCACACCCACCTCCTGTCCTAGTCCTTTTCCAGATCTCAGTTCAAATATTACTTCCTCGGGGACCTATTTTCTCATCCTCAAATTTCACAGATTCATACAGTTCCTTTTTGGAGTCTCATTTTCTTGGTGAATTTATCTTCATGTGTGATGATTTGTTTCACAACCATCCCTCTGACCGACTATAGGCTCTACAATGAAAGGGAACTATGTATGTGTCACTTTCCTTTTTTGGCAGTTACCACTGTGTCTGGACTTAGCCATGGCTAAAACTACGCACACTCACAGAGTCAGAGGAGCTGATGCTTAAAGCAGGAATATCGAACACTCCCAAGATCAAAATTAAATACTTATGGAACTTTAAAAAGTTATTTTTAAATTTTAACCTTTAGAAAAATATACAATGAATACCACTTTTGACTATGATGTTTTTAGGACTTTTTGTACTTTAACAAAATTTTATTAAGGAATCAGAAAAATACCTAGTTGTTTTATTGTATTGACTTATTAAGATTGTGAACTAAGATTATTATCCTCCAGTAGAATTTATTCTATTTCAGCCCAAAACATAATATCATAAGTGAGTTTACTACTTGGTGGTTGAATACATCTAGGATTATCCAGGATAGTCCCAAGTTGCTGAGACATATTCTTTTTTAAAAAGATTATATAACTTAATGTATAATTTAACTATATTATTTAATATTATGCCATTAAATATTTCATATATGTAAAACACTAATGTAAAATTTTTCCCCAATAAGTTAATGAGTCCCAATTTTGGTTCTGAAGTTGTAGTTGTTGGGGAATCCAGAATACAACATTGAAATTTTTAAATTTATTCTCGGAAGAGAATTAGTTAAAAGCATTGCTTGTATATGGGGCACTAAAGGATATTCTGAAGTTTAAATGTTTCAGAGAAGTGATGGAGAATAAAACAGAAAAAAACACAATGTATTTACAAACAGCGTACGGGTAACATTTCAGAGCACAGTTCTCTAGTAGATACAGGGAAAGAAACAAGATAGCTGGTATTAAGAGAGATAGCTGTTAAAAAGTTTAATCACTAAGTGTAAATTTCAGGATTCAAGAGTTTGGGAAGCAAGAACAAGTTGAAAATTTTAAGAACTAGAGACAAGTAGTTTTATTTAAAACAGGAAAATTTAAACATTAAAAGGAGATGGACATATTTGTGTAAGGTCTTGTACTCGAGTCCATTGGACAGTTTAATTATATATAACAGGCAAAAGTATTTAGTTCTTAAAACTCAAAACAGGAATAACCAGGCAGATATAGAACTATTTATTTTCTAAGGTGAGGGCAGAACACTGTGATACTTAGCTGCCTCAACTTCCACAGCTCCCTAATATGCTTTTATTATCATACTGAGTTCCTTTAAATCTCCATATACCATCCATATCCACACATCCTTATGAATGTGGAACAGAATAAACAAAGATACCAGGAATAAATTTAGGTCCTTTCTAATTAACACACTGAATTTGATATTTCCCTTTCTCAGCACCCTCTTCCATTACATTTGTTTACATAATGTCCTAGAGACCACCACCCACGAACTTCTTTCTATTTTTCACATACCTTGTACATACAGTTGACCACTGAAAAATGCAGGGGTTAAGAATGCTGGCCTACACAGTCAAAATTTGCATATAACTTTTGACTACCAAACATCCCTCAGTATTTGTAGGTGGCTGGTTCCAGGACCTCCACACACCCAAATCCTCAGATGCTCAAGTCCCTCATAAAATGATTCATACAAACAGCCCCCCATATCCACAGATTCCCAACTGTGGTTCAAACTACCACTGTTCTTTATTCACAGTTGGTTTAATCTATAGATTCAAAACTGAGGAAATATGAAGGGCCAAGTGTATATTTATTGAAAAAAAAATCCACATATAACTGGGCCTACACAGTTCAAACCCACATTGTTTTAGCATCACCATCATAACAGAAGAATGTATTCATTTTCAAGGGGTAATTTCTCCACTAATGCTTTGAATCCCATACTTTGTTTATTTATTTCTCCTTCTCTATATACTTTCAGTCTCTCATTGGTTCCCTCCTTGCAGTCCACAAACAGAAAAGATGTTCCAGTGTTCTCACTCATGTATGCACACAGGGGCTATGTATGTATACACAAAACACACAATTACACACATTCTTGTTCCTCTGGTAACCCCACCCAATGTTCTCTTTCCCATCGAATCAACATCAAGTCGATCTGCTTCTTAGTCAACAGTAATCTGGATTCTCTCCCTGTATATTAGCTAGAAGTGTTTTCATTAAAGTAATTTGGTATATTCTTACCTGTCAAAACTAGTAGAGACATTTTGATATTTATTTTCCTTGATCTCAGAGCAACATCTGACCACATGTGTTGCAATGACAACACTCTTAGGGCCTTCTTTCTCTCTTCCTTCATTGCTGGGTCTTCCTCCTCACAGCTTAGAATCTCCTCTCAACTCCTCTGAGTCTGCACACTATTTCTAAATAATTGTATCTATATCAAAGATAACAAATAATACTTCTCTGCAGAAAATGCCAATAGTTATGGTCCCAACTCAATTCCTTCTGTTGAAGAATAGGCAGATTCTTCAGAGTGTCTCATAGGTTAATCAAATGAAAAACCAAAAAGTAGACTCAGTTTTCACCTCACTCTCATCAACCACAGGGAGGCCTCTATCAGTGGTCTCTATGCAACAAAATTACATCACTGTGTCCCTTGCCACCCAGCCAAAATCCTCAAATCCATTTTTATTGCTTATTTCTTACACCTACCAATATGTTAATAGTCATGGAATCTATCTGATCATGCATACTAATTATCTTTAAAATAAAATCTCCCTTTTCTGTGTATTTGATACTTATGGACCTTACTTATGATTGACCCTCCCTATGCTCTAATTTTTCCTTTACCAGTTACACTGTTTTCAGGTTAAACTTTAATTATCTATTGCTGGGATCATTTTATTAGCTTTCCAAATAATCTTTCTTTCCCTTAGATGTGGTTCCTCCAAAATACCCTATAAGAGAACTCTTTCTAATATAAAATTATGATCATGTAATTTGTTTTTACAAGTCTTTAAGGAATGTGCTACAAACTTATTTTTTCAAGGAGTTGTTGATGGACTTTTTCCTCATACAATAGACTTCTCTATTATCAGTATTAGATAGGTTATATATCCATATTTAATCAAGGTGAAAAGAGGTTCATGATATATTAACAACCACAGAAAAGGAGGCCACAAATAGTATACAGAAGAGGAAATAATTTTAAATGCAAATATATATATTCATTAATGATATGTAAGCTATAACACACAAAGGTACATTTGTGTATGTATATATATGTATAAATATATATAAATTTATAAATGTATGTAATGTCATCAAACTCTCCATCTATCTACTCACCTTCTGTCTATAGCAGGCTGTCTAGTGCATTTGCCCTTCCCTTTGTTTTTCTGATGTATGTTTCTTCCCCCTGAGCCTAAAATCACAAAGAACTGAAAGGATCCTTCTTTGATTCCTACTGACATAAAATTGCTCACCAGGTCCTAGTGATTTTGCATTTGAAATGTTTTTAAAACTCAGTCTCTTCCTTTCCATCATAATTTCTTTTTTTTTTCTTTCTTAAGATTTTATTTTTAGAGAGGGGAGGGAGAAAGAGAGAGAGAGAGAGACATCAATGTGTGGTTGCTGGGGGCTGTGGCCTGCAACCCAGGCATGTGCCCTGACTGGGAATCGAACCTGCAATGCTTTGATTTGCAGCCCGAGCTCAATCCACTGAGCTACACCAGCCAGGGCTTCCATCATAATTTCTTTAAAATTTTAAATTAAATTTATTGGGGTGACATTAGTTAATAAGACTATATAGGTTTAAAATGTATACTTCCACAATACGTGATCTGTATATTACATGTGTGCCCATCACCTAAAGTCAGATCATCTACCATCACCATATATTTGGCCCCTTTTTCTCTTTACTACCCCCTGCCCCCTCATAATTTCTAACTTTAGCTCTGTTTCGCCACTTTCCATACTCTTCTGTCCACACTTATGTTTTTCTGCTTGTTCCCATAATTCCTGGGCTTACTTTGTCATATCATCTATCATATAGTCTTTTTTTGGTGTTGTTTTTGTTAATTTCATTTTTTTTTTTTTTTACTAGCTGCAAAGGAATTGGCACCAGACACATCTGGCATGGAACTAAATTCAGGATGGTGTCTAGTACATGGACAGCATTTAATGGTCATTTGTAGAAATATTAATAAAACACATGGCAATTTTTCTTGGTAATTACATTGACTGATTGTTCTGATATATGTTTTTTGTTTTAAGTTACTAATTAGTAACATATAATAATTGCAGTATGTTCAAAGCTAATGCTTTAATTATTTAAAATCTATTGGCAGGGGGATAAAGAAAACATGTGGTATTGTTGCTTCTTGTAAAAGTTAGTTGGAGCAGTAAGAGAGCAATCAGATGGGAAGAGGTTTGGCTGCTTCTACTGAAGAAGGGTATGTTTCAAGTATTTGGGTCATCCAGGGCACTGATACTAAATATGCCATTGTGTGGAGAAACTAAAAGTAATAGAAATTCAGGACTCAGACTCCCAGCCAGTAACAGGAGATACAAAAGAATCCATAGCCACCCCTATGGACAAATCTCTTCTCTCATTGGCTTCATTCAGCCAATTTGTGTCTCTAGTTCCACATTAATAAAAATCCTCCTATTTTGTACTTCAGAGAAATAAAGTTTCCATTTTTAGGTTAAGATCTGGAATAAAGGTGTGTTTATTACAAAAATCAGGTCAATCAAATAAATTGATCACAAAGTAAAACAAGAACATTATCAGTGGGAATGCTATACAGATTAAAATCAATAGGACAAGGAGTAAAGTTGTACCCTGTGATGAAGGAGACCAGAATGGGCAGAGGAGATCACAATGATATTCAGAGAGAATAGAGAGTTTAGGAGATACTAGGACAGAAATACTCAACCATTCATTCATATAGTGAAAGTCAATTATACATCACACTGTGGTAAAACTGGGGAGGCCAGCTACCCCTTGAGGGATCTACAGGAATACTGAACTCAAATGTGTTTGGCAAGGAGCAATGTGATCATTTAGACGTTTACAAGGTCTATAAGTAAGAGCTTCAAATTTTGCCTATTATTATTTTTAATAATGTAGACAAAATTGAAACCATAAACATGTTTAGCCAGTGTGGATCAGAAATGATATTAGAGTCCTGGCTGGTATGGCTCAGTGGATTGAGCACTGGCCTGGGAACCAGAGTCACTGGTTAGATTTCCAGTCAGGGCACATGCCTGGGTTGCAGGCCAGGTCCTTAGGTGGGGGGGGGGTGTGAGAGACAACCACACATTGATATTTCTTTCCCTCTTTCTCCCTCCCTTCCCCCTGTCTAAAAATAAATTAATTAAATATTTTTTAAAAGATGATATTATATGTTATGTTGTTGACATTTAGATATATTAAAAGAAAAGAAATATAAAATAAATTAAGGGGGGATCATAAATTAGAATATAAGGTCTATAGTTTGGTCAAATTTTATATAAAAATTACAAAATCTATGTATATATATTTAGACTGTATATGTCTAAAGTAAATTAAAATAAGCAATGTAGTATATATTGTAGCATGTATGTTACAGATAATATTTATGTATAATTATAATTGGAAAAACATATAGTTTATACCTCAAAATATTACAGTAGATCTATTTGTAATTTTTTCCCTTATTGTTTATCTCAAATGGGATTTTTTAATGAACATATGTCTTGTACAATAAAGATATTACTAAAATAGGTCTGAGGATGATCAAGTGGCTTGTTAGATATAAGTATAATATTGTATTTATGGAAATAGTCTTGCCTTCAGAATAGAAACATCTGTAATCAATTCATAATATCAATTCATAGTGTTTATTTCTCATATACCATTGCTGAGGATTAAGTATTTTATAAAGTAGAGTTTGGTAAAAAGGAATTTACTCACTTCCATTTAATTGAAGTTCTAACACTTAATTCTTCCCTACAAAATACGTAAGTTTCAACTTCTCCTATAATCACATGTGTTGAAGTAAAAATTGCGATGTTATAGCTGAAATTTGTTTACAAGGCTACTATAAGAAAGACATGAGGAAATTCCAAAAGGTCTGAGTTACTGAGAGGAACCGACTATATAAGTTCAAAGTGTTTCTTCTTATATTAGGTGGATTTAAAGGAGGAAAATATGGGTTTGGCATGCTTGAACAATTGTTCAAATGTCTTGGGTTTGGCAAAGTTAAAACTGCATTTTCCCATTCCCTTTTTTCTCATAATTTACAAAACCATGTATATTTCAAGGGAAATTTAATCCATATGTTCTGATTCATTTGCACTTAACTTGTCATAATGTTGCTCATGAAAGTCATCTTGTGTCCAAGAAAGTTTGTGAGATTATTTTTAATAAGTCCCCCTTCTCTTCCTGTTCTAAGAAGCTGCATTCTGGCATTAGGTAGGCAAATGGGAACCATAAAAGGCTGAAACTTATAATCTATGAATTTCAAATGAATTCATACTTGGCCCACATTTTTGTTCTATTTATTTGTGTGTTGTAGGGGAAGCTAATAGTATTAAGCTAAAGACCTAGTGGCAAGACTATACAACTTTTGTTGTTTTAGAATTTGTTCTTATGAATTGTTTAAAAATAGTTTTTTGTTTTTAAAAAAATAATTCTCCCAAACAAGAAGTGTGACATCTCCATAGAGACAATATTATATTTCTACTAGGACAAATTAAACAGCAGATGCTAGATTTATGGGAACATTTGCCAGATATCATTCTTCAGAGCTGAAAGGCAGCCACCAATAATGAATCTAACACAAAGGAAGAGAGAACCAAGACTCAAAGGATAGCACCTTCTAAAAGTCCTAATTACTTATCCTGTATAGGATTAGTTTCCCTGCCTCTCACATAAGATAAAACCAGAAGGCAAGGGGAAACTTAAAAAAATTAAAAATCAAATTGCATACATCCTTTTGAAATACGTCAGAATATTTCAGATGTATTTTTTAATCTAAATAAATTGTAATAACTACATATTGTCATTTTAAATACCAGTGCTTCTAAGTATTCTCCCAGCTACATAAGAAAAGACTTGTGCACTGTGGACAAGAAATCCCCAGCACCCCAGGTATTTCAAGGACACATTAGGATTGGTAATGTGAAAAGCAGAATGCACTGCACACTGTTTAGGAGATCAGGATGCCATTAAAAACTCCCCAGGAAGAGTGAACTAAGGTCCAATATAAGACTAAGATTGTAAACACTCAAGTTTTAAAGCAAACCTAAAATTTCAGCCCACATCTATTTAAACTGATGTTAGATCACCTGTCCCAAGGGAGAAGAGATGTCTATGTGCTGTGCTGAGAACAATTTTAGGGCAGAAACACTGAATAGTCTCCACTGAATGTTTATGTGCACATCTGGATATATGCAGAAAAGTAATGTAATTAATGTACTATGTAAAATAAATAACTGCATTTGAAATATCACTCTTTGATTCTGGATGAGTGAGTTTGTGGTTACAAAATTGGAGTCTGAGTAAGACATATGTACATTCACAAACACATACACACCCCATTCCACAAACCACCAACTCCAGTAATAAGTGAGGAATTTAGTCTCTTGGACCAGCTTGGGGCTGTTGATTAATTTCATCTGGCCTGTCATACATATTTCTAAAAGGAGAAACTTATCATGTAGCATTTGAACATATTTTCAAAATATTGTAGTAATTACTAATTACAAGAAAGCTAACATTCCACATGCTATATCATTTACAAAAAAAAGTTAGTTTTATGGGTGGAGTAGTCCCTTATTTAGCAATCTTCAGATAACTTTCTATGACTATTATTCATTCAACTTTATCTATCTATATCTATCATCTATTTATCTAGCATCTATCTATCTATGTATCTATCTATCATCTATCTATCTATCTAATCACCTATCTATCAAATGTCTCTTTTAGAGTACCAACATTGTGCCAAGAATACTGTTAGACTTTAGGGTGGAAGCTAGGCAGGATTCATTTTCAAACTAAGCAATTCCAGTTTGGGGATGATGTTGGTAACTTGCTCTCAGAGAGTCCCAGTTAACTTGTGTTTGGCACATTGAATGTCAAGACAAATTAGTAAATGACTTTATCTTGGAATCAAAAAAAAGGGCTTCATAGAGAAGGATAGGCTACTTAAACAAGTGTGGTGGTTTCACTTCATTCTCTGGGTCATAGGTTGCTTGATAGACAAATGATGTCTTGCTCTATTATAGGGGATTGTTATGAACTAGTCCATCCCACTCCTATATATTCTGCTCCCTTGGAATCTGGCTTATTTCCTACTACATGACACTAGAAAGGGAATGTCTTTAGGAAATTTTCATTCTCTTGTTCTTTAGGACTAGAAAAGAATCCAAAAGCAATGTCAGAGTAAAGTATCTATTTTTCCTCTACTGGACATACAAAATGCAGAAATCTTTCATTCTGCAGCAGGATTCTTAATAATTCCTGAAATAGTACCACTGCGTATGAAATGGGATCAAGTGGTGGCACCTCCACCCAGAATTCCATTCCTAAAGCATCCACACTCAGGACTGATAAGGGAAAACAGGGTCATGCCCACACCACAAATACCTACATATTAAACACATCCATTCCTTCACTGCAGTGTTCAAAAATAAATTGAAATCATCTGCCATATATTTGGTGATGTGCAAGAATTAAAGATATAAAGATGACCTCCTATAGGTAAAGTTTATGTCACATGAACTACACATTCTTGTTTTTGTTTTGTTTTTAACAACTCATTCATTATTTTCATACCAAGAAAGTACCATATCCACTTTAATCATTATTTAATAGTTTCATACCAGTAAACTGTGTCGAAAAACATTTATCCCAGGTTTAATTTTTTACCAAAAGATATGTGCTTCATTTAGACAAAAACAGTATCTCTGAAGCATAATGATTCATGGGTAGATATCTATATTTTCTGAATCATCTGGAAATTCTTTCTTATTCAAGATTGAATTTTTGAGGGTTTGGTGTGAAATATGATGTTGATGAGGATTAACAGAGTGTTAACATATTGTCAATATCTATTACAGATTGTGTGCAATTGTGTTCATCAAGCTATTATTCTACATCAATGGAATTATTAGTCTAAAATGAATGTGAAAAAAATCTACCTATTGATGAATCACTGCTTCTTCTGGACCCCAACTCACTTCATAAATACTTCCTTTATGAAAATTATCACATTTCACTATTGTCAGTATGTTGTGTATATTTTTCTAACTAGTTAAACTATGAGGACAAGGGCCTTACTCTTCTCCACTGGGCAATTCCTTGGTGTACAGCCTAACACAAGTGTAGATTCACCAAATCTTTGTGAAACTAGTGCATTGACATGTGTTGTGGATTTCATCTGGCATTAACACTCTCTGGAGCACCTGCTCATCACTACACCCTGAAAATTAAAATGCACATTCAAAATCAGTGACCTCCTGGAAGAAGGTTTATGGTATCCACATTTTGTTTGAACAGTTTAAATTTTAAGTCTCTCTTTGGTCAATGTTTGAATTCAATTTGAACATACTTATAGTAAAAATTCATCAATAAATTCCACATATTTCACTTCTGTTCTTTGCACAGTGGGTGGGTGGTTTTTACAGTCTGCTGTTATAGGATAGTGCATGGGCTAAATATAGAGTCCTGCTATTCACTTTATATAGCCAGACTTATGGTAACTTAATCACATAGTTAAGAACCATTTAAATTTTGTGTGTAGATGTGTATAGATGGGTGTGCATGCAAAGGCATTGTGCCCACAACAGAATTGCACATGAAATTCAATATGAGTTATAGGAGTATGGCACTATAATAATATTTATGGCTAACAACTTTTGGTGATTTTTTTCTGCCAAAATGTGTTTGCTTGTTCAAATTCCTTTTTAGAGATGGATAGGCTTATAAATGTATAAGTAGGAAAATGGAATTAGAGAATCGGAATTAGATCTTTTTAAAAACCAGGATTGTGTGTTTGTTAATCAAAATAGACAAAAAAGGAGTGAAGGCTTAGAGAGTGATTGGATCAATTTGGAGTTTGTCTTTTTTTAATGTTACTCAAAACAAGTACTAGCTATTTTATTTGTTTTTATATTTCTGCCTGAATTGATATATTTAGCATTTATTATTCACCATATTTTCTATAAATATCTAGCACATTAGTTACATCTCTTGCCTCAGAGAGTCTGAATATGTAGGAAACAACAACAAAAACAAACATAACTTTAAAAGTAAAATAAAATAAAGCTAGGGAATGTATATTGAGAGAAAAAAATACCTTATTAAAACCCAGATGTCACTGAAATGTAACTATAACTAATAGATTATTCTTAATTCTTTAAAGTACAAAGAATGTCTGGAAAGAGTTGTAGGAGTTTAAAAATATCTCCTAAAATTTAGGATTAGTAGCATGTAATTCTAGAAAAAACAGAAGCAATATCTGAATGCTGAATCTATTTACTCATGTATTCCAAGCATCTAGAACAATTCCTGGCACATAATAGCACTCAAAAAAGAATTACTGATGTGAAGGTTCCACACAGTGTTGGCTAAAATGTGCTTGACCATCGGATATTGCAACAATATTGAGAATCTAGATAATTCTTACATTATTTATATAAGTGGAACTATAGTTTTAATTCCTTTAAAGCCAAGATAATTACAATAGATTCTACATAGCAAATCATTTATCTCCTTCTATTGTTTCACTTTTCACTGGCTGTAAAAATACTCCATGAACACAGAAGGTCTGTAGAAATGCTAATAAATATTCCCTGGGACAACAGGGCCCTATTACCAAGTTAACAGAAATGTTCTATAAGCTGTTTTGTGCAATAACAATAGCCACCAGTCGCATGTGGCTATTGAGTATTTGAAATATGGCTAATGCAACTGAGGAAGCACATTGTTAATGCTATTTATGTAAATTAATTTAACTTAAATTTAAATACACATGTGTGTCTGAGGTCATTCCATCAGATCATATAGCTCTAGAAAAACAACTTAAGAAGAATGATTTGAATTTCCTGCTGATGTTTTTTGAGTCTAGTAAGTGTGTTAACACTTCTCTTTTCATTCTATCTTGGAAAATACAAAGAAGACTATTGGTGTAAAATATTTATATATGATCGGATTATCCCATGTTTCAGAAAGATAAGGTTTTCCCTATATTCACTGCTCTTAATATCTCAGTGTACTTATATATATTACAAAAGCACATTGTTTTAAATATTCAGGTGAATGTAATAAGAAGAAAGAGAATCACAACACAGATAAGATTACCATTACTCGTATTATACTTTTTCAAACAGATATTTGATATTTTTGTTATCTAAGATCATCAATTCTTCCAAAGTATCCATAATAAGTAATTACTTCAGTTGCTTATATATCAGTTTTTCTTGTTTAATTGAAGATCTGCCTCTATAAAAGAAACATATAAAAGGTTTAACAAATAAGAGAATGACATGCTTTTATTCTCAGTGTTCTATCAATTTTGTTATGCCATACTTAACCACTCTGTTCTTATGAGAAACTCTATGACTGTAGTTGCTGTAGGAAATTAGTTTTATAGCAATAGAAAACTAATAAGGAAATAGAACTTATCATAAACAATATGCCATTTTTCATTGGACAAATTTATTTCTCACTAGCCACAATAAATAGAATGCATTGTTGAACATTAGTGGCTGACTTCTCTTAGAATTTCATTCATTGGAAGGCAAGAATATCATCTTGGACAGAGAAGTTTAAACAGTTTTTATCTATAAGCACAAAGCAATGCCAAGAACACTAAGGTATCTTTCTGTTTTTATTAGCCTGGTGTCTCTAACAAGTCCCCATAAATTCAATGCCTTTCCAGGGCCACAAAAAACTGGGGAATAGATTACTTTCAGGGATCATGTATCTTTATGTAAGCTTTCATGGAGCAGCTGGATAATGATTCTTGAACCAGGCCCATAGTATAACAATAGAGAGATGATATTATAAAGAGTCAATTTACTATTCCACTTATAGCTGTCAGTAAATTGGACCTATTTTCTGGGGATAAAATTGATTACTTTGAAATCCAAATAAAGATTTCTCCTTGACGTGTTGGTATATGGGATTTGTTTGTATTTTAAAGAGATTTGTGGTTGTTCCTAGTGTAGGCAGTATTTGTTATATATACATTTGAGCTGTTTTTCCCCTACTTTTCAACATGACATGTTAATAACTACTACAGAGAGTTAAAGAATCATGGTTCTGGTCAGCTTGTTCACCCACTGTTTGGATGAATGTACCGATTACTCTAAATAATTCTAATATATAAGGCCAGAATTGATGAAAACCCTATACTGTTTTTTTACAAAAAAGCTTTTATTCAAGTGTCCTCAAATTACATGCTTAAACATTTTCTTTTGTTGTTGTTTTGTTAAATGGAAGTCAGATAATTTTGTTTTCCCTTACCAAATTTGGTTCTTATACAGTTTCATGGTTATTTCTTAAAAAAAAAAGAAGAAATGATCCATTGGTTCCAAATGATCAGTACCAAAGTCCTTGGGGGGTGAGGATAAAATAAGATAATTGAGGATCAAGAAAAAGGGAAGACAAAGGAAAAATATTTCACACTGTGCACTCTGGGTACTTCACAGCCAGAACAATGGTTTCAAATAGTGAGCTACTTAAAAAGTATAATATTCACCTGAACCATGGCATTTAACCAGATGACTCATGGCCTGTTTTGTTCATTAAGTCCCAGTGGTTAGTAAATCTATAAGTGTTATCAATGAACTGAGAATATAATAAATGGGAATTTCATAAACCATCTATAGCCTTATATCAGAAGCCTACATGTAAGAAGAGCATATTCACCATTTTTCTTTCTTCTACTTCCCTAAATGCTCATCAGGAGTACTGTATGTCACCCTTCACCATTCATATGTGTGAACTAATGCTATTATGTTCTTTCTGGCTTGCCTGCAAAAAAATGCTCCGTGGTGGTTCTCTGTCATCTCTTCTGCCTGGGGTTAAACTCTCATCAATTTTAGAACAAAAGCATAAGTAGGACCCAGGCTGCTAGTCCCTCCTGGGCATGATCATTGCCTGGTTTATACAACAAACTGGCATTTTCATTAATATCATCAGAAGTTCTTGATTTCATTTTCTACTGCAGAGAGCTCAAGTTGTTTTAAGATTTCCTAAAGCAATAGCATATTGATAAATATTATTTTATATATTTTATGTACCTTTGTATGTTTCTTCAAATATTTTCAGTTTTAGAGAACAACTTACTCAGAGGTCATAAACATATCCTTCATTAAATATAATGAAGAATTAAGATCTAGAAATGCTCTAAAATACATTTATGCAATAAATTGCATATAATTATATTAAGTACTATATAGTGACTATTAAGTGATTATTTAAGTACTATATGTATATATAGTACTTGCTTATCTGTATCCTTAAAGAATTAAACTTAAAAAAAACCCCTCTTTTTGGTAACTTTATAAAATATTTTTCCTCAATTGTATTTATACATTTGCTGTTTTTTTTGTTTGCATGTTAATATTCATTTTGTATTTTCAGTTGCAATATTTTAGTTTTATTAATTCATAAGAGCTGATCATATATATGGCTATTAACCCTGTTTATGCCATTTTCCCTATTTTTTTCAAGTTTATTTGACTTAGAATTTACTTTAATATTTCCTGAATAAACAAGTACATTTTAAGTGTCAAATTTATCAGTTTTTACATTTCTTTTATTTTTCAATAAAAAGTACTCACACTGTTGTAAGACATTGTTCTATCTTTTATTATGTCTTTAAATTTAACTCGATATAAATAGATATAATTAATTTTGTGTAAGATGTAATACTTGAATCTTTGTTAAAGAAATCACCTTATGAAGACAGAAATAAATTATATTCTCCTGATTTATTTTTATCTTTTATTTATAACATTTATAATGTAAAAGATATTAACATTAGCAAAATATAATTATTTTAAAACCTAGCATTTTAATATTTGTTTTAAAATGTCAGGATGACATAATGTGCCTTTCTATATTTTCTTGGCTATTCTTTTCATTGTAGTTCAAGTACAGTGATCCCCATTTTTCTGCCACCACTTTCCCCCACCCCTCTCACTCCCACCTCCCATCCTCAATCCTACCCCTCTTTGGCTTTGTCCATAGGTCCTTAATACATGTTCCTTGATAACCTTTCCCCTTCTTTCCCCTGTTACTCTCCTCCCCACTCCCCTCTGGTTATGGTAAGACTGTTCTTTATTTCCATGTCTCTGGTTATTTTTTGCTTGTTTATTTGTTTTGTTGACTAGGTTCCACTTATAGGTGAGATCATATGGTATTTGTCTTTCACTGGCTGGCTTATTTCACTTAGCATAATGCTCTCTAGTTCCATCCATACTGTCATGAAGAGTAGGAGCTCCTTCTTTCTTTCGACTGTGTAGTATTCCTGTGTAAATGCACCACAGTTTTTGATCCACTCATTTACTGATCGGTACTTAGGTTACTTCCAGCACTTGGTTATTGTGAACTGTGCTGCTATGTACATTTTCTTGGCTATTCTTGCATAGTTAAGAGTTAAAATGAATTTTAGGATAATTTTGGTCAAATGACTAACTTCCATTTCAAATGTTTATTTGTAAATTATTTACAGAAAACTGAAATCTTTAAAATATTGAGCATTCACATCCAGTGACAAGGTGTGCCTTTCTATTTGTTCATCTTTCTTTTGCTTCAAGAAAGGTTTTGGTTACCTTCAGTCAGTTCTTGAAAAGAACATTGTTCAGCTCAATTTTGATTATTTGTACTTAGCTTTAAAAAATCATTCATTTCTTCATGGTTGATCACACCTTTTTATTTCACACTTTATCATTTTCAGAGTATTCCTAATCTTTTATATATGTAGGACCTTTTTTATTTGTTGAAATTGTGAAACACTTAATTGTTGCCTAAATTTAGTTTTTACTTTTAAACTTAGTTTCTCTTCTTTGCAGTTTTCCTTAAATTTTCTTTATTTATTTACTGGTATATATAAAGGTAAAGCTATGAGAAAATATGGATTCTGATATTTGCCTTGGAGCCAATGTGGACAAAGAATTCCCATCCTAAAATGTGAGAAAGACCAGAGCACAAAAGATGAGGCCATTTTAGGAGAAGCTCATGTCAAAACGCCAGGGAGCCTGCACAGCATACGACAGGGGCTCAAAGGATAAACCAGAAATCAGGAAGTTAATAACAAGCAAGAAACATGAGTTTTCCAGCATGTATTTTCAAAAACAGGTACCATTTCACAATATTTTACAATAATAAAGCAAACCCATGCCATTTCTGTTTAAATGACTCTTATTAGTTCATATAATAACTAATAACTTTAAGATATTTTAATTCATTATCATAATCTCAAATGCATTTAGTTCATTTTACTTGTCCTGGAAGACTATGTTCCTTTACTTATTCATGGGATCTAGTAGTAAAACATGTTATTTTATTTATCCTGTGCTTTTTGAAGTAAAATATGTTACATGTGGAAAGACTTAAGAAAAGTAAATGCTATGAACTGGAAAATGTATTGTGCTTATCTACAAGTATTTTGTAATTAAACAGAATACATATTTAATGTTACAAGAATTTTATGAGAAATTTATTTCGTTTGTGTTTGTTCTATAAATAGGTTTACTTTTTAAATGCAGTACCTGTAAAAAAATGTAAGAGACCTAACAAATACTGACATTCATCTCCCAAGACAGAGACATCCTGTCACTATATTGGTTTGTACATCCAAAAAAGGGGGAGTGAAAATAATTATTCTGGAGCCAGCACTCAGCCTTTGCTGGCCTGTGTATTCAAGCTGACTGGAACTTTTGAAGCTCTTGCAGACTGAGTCACACTGGGAGATGCTTTGAGTTGCCTTGTCCTACAGGATGCCACATTCCTTTCATCTCACTTTTGGTTCTTTATCTGTGCATTTGAATCCATTTCTGAATATATTTATATTTTCTTTGGGCTAGCTTGTCTCTCTTTTAAGAAAAAAAATGTTTGATCTTAATTTTTACTCTTGGTTAGCACATATTTTTGACAATGCCCCTGCATAAAGTATAATATATATTCAGAAATATTTATATTTTGTAACACTTTCCAGTAACTTTATTGTTTCAGATATTATTTAAGGAGCAACAACTATGTGCTGGGTATAATACTAGATATTTTCTAAACATTAGTTTTGCCAGGTGGCAGGTGTTTGAGTGAATAGACAAAGGCTGGAACCTCTTGTCTCACCTACTACCTGTGTGACCCACAGCAAGTCCTTCAAAATTGTTAAACTTCACTTTCTAAATAAGGGGATAGGACATAATAATGACATATTTCTTATTTCTTGTTTTGAGAATTAAAAGAAAATATTGGCAAAGGACTTGGATCATCCTGCTAAAACAG